>DWEG01000414.1:0-11260 GCA_018245845.1 Apyrrothrix hygieia | reverse complement strand
GTCTTCAGAGATTTCAACTTATGCTTGATCCTTATTTAACAATTTCATTTTTATTCCTGGTTATGGTATTGACCTATTAGTAACGGGTGACTCCGGCACGCGCCGTCTGTTCGCTCCACATGTTATAACCTTATGCCAATCCATCCCTTGCGAATTACATCGTTTTTCATTATTAAAGATGGAGAAACGTCTCGATCAGCAGTATTAAGAAACCTTAGGAGAAAACTTTGACCTTTATAATTCTACTTAGATAAAGGTTTGCTATAAATTTTAAATGCGTACGAGAATAGAATAGGCCGTTTGCTTATCTATGAGATGCTTGGATTCATTTGTCAGTAAGAAAACTTTGACTGTACGACTTAAAAAGAATACCACCACAAATGTAATATGCACTCGTTTCTTTTTTACTATGTACTTCTGTTATAACTTTATCAATACATCAGGTCCCTTACTGGTAGGCAGAGAGGACGGAGTGCTAAATATCTCCATCCGAACAGACTTGTCGTCCTTCTTCCACATTCACACTTGTACTTCTGTTCTTCTTTTCTATTGTAATTTTAATTCGTCATGCTGTAATTTTATTGTTCATTCCCACTTCATCAATTGAACATGACAAAGAATTTTAGTAGACAGATATAACAGTGGGACGTGGTATAAAGGACCGTATACAGGCACTGCAATCTTGGAAAAATTATAATTCAGGCATGTTCTGGCGTTTGTCCGAACCACATTTGCATTACTCACTATGTATATATGTATTATATTGAGTAGTCACGATAACCAAAAAACATGCAGAACTTTAGTAGCGAGTCGTTGACAATCAACAAGGGTAAATAACTCGATCTACCTTCGCCTTGTATATTTGACTATTTTTGGTACTACGTCAAGACGTACAACGATTACATATACGATCCTTAGCAAGAATTTAATATACATTGCTGGTAATTTTAATGTTAAGTTCATTTGCATTACTTCTTGTAGGTTAAAGGTTTTAAACGTGTCCATTACAGTAATTTTACAAGCTTAGACGCAAGCATTCCAGCTTTGCGGGCGGCCTAAAGAATGCAACCCTTAAACAGTTTTGTAACTATGTTCAGGTTTTGTGGCTAAGCCATTTACGAAAATGACGAAGGCTCGTGTATTTAAAGGCACCGTTAAACATTAAGACCGTTGTTTTCGAGTGCGACTTTAGAGCGTTAAAGCGTTCGAGTACATTAAACGATTCGTATGTAATATATGAGAATTGCGTCGATTAAGATCAACGCATACGTAAAGTGGTTAGCATATTTTAAGCTGCAAAATGTGTCGAGGTATGGCAATTTTTTTAAAAATTTGCGATAATTCGGGTGCTGAGACATATTTGAAAGTATAAAATAAAGTGAAGTGAAGTTCACTTTATATGGCCTGAAATTAAATATGGACAGGAAATAAATATTCAAAATTTATTTTATATCAAAATACTAAAGTACGTAACATCACGCCTGTAATCCCCGAAGAGGTAGGTAAAGGAGTATAGTGCACTCCCAAATCTCACCTTTACGTTTCCGTCCCATTACGGAATAGGTGTTGAGCATATTTGTGGGTCACAATCGGTCACAAATGTTAGACCCCGAGCCACTACTAGAAATTTTAACTAGAAATTCTAGTTAGAATAATCGAGTAGTACCCCATCCGGGATTTGAACCCAGGACCTCTCGATCGGCAGTGGTGCTCGCAACACTCGGCCAACGAAGCCGTCAAATTAGTTAAATACAATCCACAAATTCTCCAGTAGAACTGATAATGACAAATGCCATTATTTTAATGTTCATGATAAGGAAATGTATTTATTCATTTTTTATTACGTTTAGACTTGAAGGTACTATAAGACCTAAGCTTGCATTCCGGTCCTAAGTGGATGCACTAAAATATATTGGATCGCCGCCAACATGGGGATCATCTTCAATAACCAGATTGCTATTAAATTTGCATATAACTAGAGGTTCCTAAAACACTCTAATATCAATTAATAATTTTATTAATTAGGAACTGTCAACAGCGAAAGGAAGGCGAGAGATTGGGGTTTCGGTAACCGGATGTTTCTAATTACGTTCGTATAATCAAATTATGCGCTTCAATAAGATGAGTCGAGATCAGAAGGATTCAGTTGTGATCTGAACTGAATACAAACTTCGCGATCAAGTTTAATTAATTTGGTCACGACACGCCGCCGAGGACCAAAGACTGCCCTGAAAAGTTGACATGGACGAATAGCCTTTGAATCTTACAGCGAACACAATTAATTTGCGAACTCCGAGGCTGCTATCAAATCTTCAACGAATACTTCAGTATTCTAGGCTTCGGTTTTAGGGTCAATGCACATCATCGTTCAGTTTTTCAACCTACGCTTCATAGTGAACATGCTTAGCTGCTGAAATATTTAAAACGAATTCATTATGACATTTTTTGTAATGATGCCATTCATCCGAACCAGTTTACCTGAGTATCTGTTATAAAATCAATCCTTGCTTGAGGATCTGGGTACATTAGTATGTATTTCTTACAATACTTTAAGTGATTCACTACTGGCTACAAGACTATTCACAGAACAGAAAATTTTTATTTTATCGTTTTCCCTGCTGTTAATTTAGAGTGATTAAAATTTGAACGCCTTAGAGAATGTTATGAAGAATTCTCTAGTGTATAAGCATTTAACTAAATATTTTTCATCTTTATAACGAGATACCTTTTTTATTTTAAAACGCATTTAATTGGGTAAACTCCGAGGATTCGCCTAGGGATTCGAATTACATACTATGGAGTAGAAGTTCGGAAATCATCGCTTCATTAACCATTAGGTATTTATAAAACTTACTTAACTCATGAAATGTTTTCATTTTATTAATACGTTTATTGTACGAATTATTGGTTTACACTAAGTGAAGCCCTGAGTGAACCGTAACTAGTGGTGAAACTGATTATTTATAAAGAGCCGACTGCCTCATTGATCGAGTGGTAGCGAGCGCTACTGTTAATTGTGAGGTCCAGGGTTCAAATACGGGGTCGGGTACTATTGAATTTTTCTAAATTGGAATCCCTAATTAATATTTCTAGTAGTGGCTCGGACTCGGGATTTGTGCCCGGTGTATGGCTCTCCCCCTATTCCATATTGGGACGTAACCATAACTGATAAGACGTGGGAGTGAACTGCACTCCTCTGCCTAACTTTTCGGGGTTTACCGGCGTAATGTTACGTTTCTTTTATTATAAATAGCTGCAATTGTAAGCCTATTTATGAAAGTTGAGCTAGCATCAATTACTGCAGTAGTTATCATTAGTAACAGTTACCATAAAATACGGTTTCCTACATCTCATTCGCGCTCTTAGCGCTGTAGATGTAATTACAATTTGTTTAATATTGTTTCACCCATAGCTATGAAACCAGTCCTGTGCAAAAGGGATGGCCAATATGTGGCTTCCGTGATAGAATGATAAAGAAACATATGCCTATACAGTTATAAGAAGAAATATACGTCTACAGCCCGAACTGGAAATACATTTCCACGATTCGTAAGTAATACATAAGCAGTGCGAATTTGTTTGATTGTGTCAGATTCCTGACGCTGTCATATGACAGGCAATCAGAAGAATTCACAATTTCCCCAAATCCGAAATAACATTGAGCCCTAACGAACAAATTTCTTGGGTATACCAACTTATAGCGATAACATCTAATTAAAATAAGATGGTTTGACGACTTCAAAGTTGTGTTCGGGAACTCGGAGATGATTTAGATTATAACTTCCAAATCGCTGTGACTATGTTGTTAATGCCATGCTCGATGTATGACAAGTATGTTTAAGAAATATACACATGGACTAATCTCTCTGAAATTTGAGAAAATATGTAGATAACGGGAATTTAAAAAAATGTCACCAATGAACGGAAAACTCACGACATTAACTGCTTCTACCTGAACATTTTTTTTTATTTAACTATATGCTCGCGTTTGACTGCTATCCCACCTTATGAAAAGCGGGATTCAGCCTAGGATCTAGCACATTTGTCTAGAAAGTGCCAATTCATTCTTGTCTTGTATAACTCCAGGTTGTATGCATCGGGAAAAATAGATTCCAATCTTTCGCCGTCTGTAGCAGAAACGATTTAGCGAACCGTTTCTTCCTGTTGAGCGGGGTGTCTACAAGATATGGTTGGTACCTTGCCGGTACGTCTAGATGTCCGATGGTAGAACGGAGCAAGTGGAACCATACTTTTGGTAGGCTGGGGCTCCTCATCCTGAAATTTAATGTGCTGGGATGTTACGCTGCTTGTAATTTTTATAGTCTGCGATCATTCATTCAACGCCCGGCTGCATCCGATTCTTTCCAATTTTGAGAGCTACTTGAGTTATTAACCGCACGGAGATTGTAAGCGCTTATAAAAATACGTAAAACTGTTTTCCATACATGTCGTATACCCAATGTACTATTGACATGTCTGTTTTTTTTGTGATAATGGATTGACTGCTGAGCCAGGGGTTATGAGTTTGATTCTCATCCAGTACAAATATGTATATGTGTAATGAGCAGCAATGTTTATTCTTAGTGTAAAATTAACAAGTTTGTCATCAGGGATTTTATGACAAATATGCTTATCAGTGTCCTAGCTGGCATAGAAGAATCTCGGACTATTTTGGGATCAGATGTCCTCGAGTGAGTTGCCACAAGATATTAAAATATTATTTTATTACATGTAGAAATAGTTCTTGTAGCAAATTCAAGTAGAATTATTTTTCTTTTATAATAGTTACAATTTCTTTCATCTGTTTGAATAAAACCACTCTTTATTTTTAAATTGAATATGCGACATTAAAACGGCCATGTGTATTGGAGTTCCTGACTGTTCCTTAAAAATTAGGTGGCTAGTACTCACGTCGGCTTAGTGTATAAGAAATACTTCGGCATATTTATGTATATAAATAGCATTTCTGAAATTACATGCTTAAAATATCAATTATTATTATTATATCGTTAGGTAGGGAACACCGAGTGCCAAACACCTCCATACGTACAGACTTAATGTGCTTCTTCTACAAAAATATTTATCTATTTATACTTTTGCAGCACCTTAAGCTAAGGGTTACAAGGGTGTACTTAATGCCTAATGGCATTTTCTGCCAGTCAACCCTGGGTGATGTATAGAGCATGTGGTAGATGTATACTTATACATACATTTACATATTAACGGTAATTGATTAACAGTACCCGTGTAGCCTCTCCCGACGAAGGATGAGGGTTACCTACTTTATTAACTGCTGTTGTGGGAGGGCAACTAAGAGTGCGAAACGCGATATACAAGTAGAGTAGGGAGTGCGCAGCTCACTATCGATATGTATAGACATGTAACTCTCCTTCCTGTAAAATGTTCCTGTTGACCAAATTTGCCCGCAGATTACATAAAGAACTCCACACTAATACTGCGTTTTAAATGAATTTATGTAATTTATACGAAAATTGTATTCATGCAAAGGTCTAGAAAAATAACCTCATTGTAAAAGCAAGACTTTATAGACTTCTATAGTTTTGAAACTTATTGTGACAAATTGAATTACGGCATATTTTTAACTGCAGAGAATAGCACACCAGTAGTCAACACTCGCAAGCGGCTGTGGGAATGGAACAGTTTGTCTAAGAAGTCTTGTTGGTCGAGTGGTTATAAGCGAGACTGCTAATTGAAAGGTTCTGGGTTGGATCCCTGGGTACTGTTGGATTTTAGTTACTTGAAATTCTGAGTAGTGGCTCGGAGTCTGGATTTGAGGCCGATGCATGGCAATAGGTTCACCATCTATTCTTGGGACATAAACGTAACTGGCGAAACGTGTGAGTGTACTACACTGCACTGCCTGTTAGTTCGGGGTTCACAGGCGTGATGTTACGTTAGTATTACTATTTAGTAGCTTAGTATTCATAGGTGACAGGTTTCAGGGATAGTACTGTAGGTAGCATTAGTCTATTTATTCTATGTTAATAACAGTTGCTGTTAGTGATATTTTCTGTCCTACTGTTGATCACGCACGTTGCTATTTTTGATTACTGAGATTATCGTCTTTATTATAAACGTATTTATTATACGTTTACAATTGTTCCATGTTCCCGCTGAACCCTACTTCAAGTCATGTTGAAGATTGTTAAATCTTTATTACTGAACAATTAAACTTTTGGACACACCTTCTAAATAGGATTAGCTAAATCGCGAATATCCGAACATACAAAGTGGCTGTAGATTTTGCTGACGTTATTTGCCTTGTATCAGAGTTCATTTTATGTGAGTGTAATATTGACTATGGAATAAATAATATTTGATTGAAAATCGAAATATTTAAAAGCAATTAAACGATTGATAGATGTTTCCAAAATTTTATTTAAATGAATTTAAAAGGGAAAGAAAATAATTTTAATAGGATATAGATTGTTTTCATTACCTCACGAAGCCGATACTAATCTAAAGAATATTCACTAATCGCAAAGCCTTATAGAAACAAAGTATAATCCTTCAGTCTGACAACTTAAGATCTTTCAGATTCTTTGTCGCTAAATTTATCCCAAAATCCTTTGAAAGGAACGAGGAAGAATAAAGAGTAAGACGTGTATCTAAAAAGGTATTTTCTAAATTCCAGTTTATTAAAAAAACGGAACTTACAATGCGTGCCTTAAGCTTCTCATCGAGTAGAAATTCATTACCATCTGCGTGTGAAAATGTAGATCCAATATTTTTTCTCCAACTTCTTCCAAAGTTTAATCTATTTCTTCGTTGTCAGCTGTTAAGCCCGTATTTATAAGCAGGAAAACAATTTTTATAAAGTTAATTGGAATTTAAGACTACGCTGGAAGCTTGATTAGTTATGTGGATGTTTTTACTGTAATGGTTCAAATTTATTTCTTTAAGAATTGCGATTAAAATATTGTACAGTACCAAGTGTTTAAAAATTAAAGTGTTTCTTTTTTACCGTTAAAATATATGCGACAGCTCATAAATAATAGAGGCTAGAAAATATTTACAACTTTATATTGCTTTTCAAAGTGAAATGTATTAAATATTTATTAATATCAAACAACGATACCCTCGATATACACGGGAAAACTTTATCTGTAAACGGTTGGGAATGTGACCTCTTAAAATGGATTTACGATCCAACACCGTGTATTGTATAAAGGATAGTGTAGTCAGAATGAATTGAATTGTAACGTCTACACTAGCGCAGTCACGTTCCACTGGAACAGATGCTGCGTATGATGTGTTTTTGATGACGTACGTTAAACTGAGCCTTTTTGGTTTACTTTATTGCTGAAGGAATCACCATAATTTCTGCCAACGAACTGTTATTTCATATTGCCACGTTACCGCGTATCATTCCCTTCGAGGACTACATTTTATATTATGAAAGGAGCTCTGTCTTGGCGTACTTCCTTCACGCCATATACTTACATAGATCTTGTTATACACGTTCATTTAGTAGACGTATTTTGTCTTGCCGTGGACTTTGTCACCGAAGAGGTTTTAGTGCAGAAAAAATCGCTCATAACCCGATATCTCTCCCTTTTTGGTTTCTTCTAGACTAGTACTAAAGCATATTTCACGATAATGAGCAAAAATATGCATATGAGAAGGTATATATCGCAAAGGAAAATTTGTACTGCCCTGAAAATCGTTTATTCACGCTTACTTAGCTGAGTTAGCGCCGAACACGCGGTCACGTGTTAAAGAGACAGATGGTCCATACACCGCCCGATGTGTTTTTGATGACGTGCGTTAAATTGAACCCTCCGAATTCGCATACAAAAAGTAACGTTATCTCATCGCGGCTATGTCACTCGTAAAATAAAATCTAAAATCGATTGCAATCTATATATTTGATGGAAGGTACTCTTCTAGACCATAATAATAAAAAAATATAAATTTGTATTAGCGATGTTTTAGTCTATTTATGCTGATTAACGATGATGTTGTAACGGAACTTTATAACTCCAATATTAAATTTGACAGATAACGTACGTAATATACATCGTCATCACCATATTTATTTCGTCAAGAACTTTTGCATTTTGTTTCAAGGAATGTGGAAGACATTATTTTTTTAGGTGGAAGAATCTATCGAATGTCTTAATTGGTAGACATCAGCTCCATATATATTTCTTGCAGAAGTATCACTGCTTATCTTAGTAATATACTTAAATAATAATTGTTCTAATTTTTTATATTTGCAGATACGAAAGTACCGAATCTAAAATTTCCGCTAAATGACACTTGACAGAATTAACTAACGTATGTTTTTAACGGGTGCCCACCGCCATTTGCGTCATTATGAAAAGTAGAAAAATATTTTATTACACTTTGCAGAATCTTGAGGCAGACAAGTAAATTCAATTCAAGATGAGCTTGATGGTTGTAAAATGTTTTCCTGTAAAACTTACAAACAAATTGGACAAAATGACAAAAATCGCATAAAACGAATCCAGGTCGTATACCGTATGTCAGGCAGCTAATATGTCGCTTTTGTCCGATCATTGGCTGGTTACTCTACAGGCTTTACAAACTTTCTGAACGAATAAGTTCCACCGTTGGTCTTCCACATCAACAACAGGTTTGGAGCATACTTCACCCCGCTTCAAGCATGCTCCGGTGTGGATTGACTTATCCGATGTAAGATGATTGACTTCATTGCCCAATAATACTAGCATATTAGAGTAACGTTCTGGTTAACTTTTAAAATCATGCTAATGAGCGCAAACATGAAAATATCGACACATGATATTTTTTCTAATCGTTTGGCTGGCTGAGCGGCCACTTTGTGTGGATAGGCTTTAATCAATTGGATAGAACAAATCCATTAAATTCTCGATTGCAGAATCCCGTTTCCCGCTTCTCGTTAAAAGATAAAGGAAAATCAGTGTTTGTTGTCTTAGTTTATCCATCTCTGTTTTATTTATCTACATCTATCTGCCTCTTATCAGAAAACAGAAGAATTTGGAGTATTTCTCTAACTACCAAACTATTGAACATAATGTTATAGGGAGCGCACTTCCACGTAAACATAAGAGACAGTAAGTTTAAAATAAAACTGTGCATTTTAGGTATTCTGCCCATTAAAACATTCAATGCTATTGGGTTTTTAATAATATCGTTATGAGAGAAATATAGGCTTGATTTATAGACAATTATCTCATTGTAAGGTCTGATATGAAAATTGATTCATAATAATTTTTTTTCAATTTCAATGGTTCATATTATATATTTTAGAAATAATTATCTATAAATTATTATTTTTTTCAAATTATGTTTATTAAGACCCACATGCGCTATTATTTGTAATAAAAGATCCTCTAATCCTTATTTGGGGAATTATTTATTAAATCATGCATCCAAAATAACGTAACATTACGCCTATAATCCCCGAAGGGGTATGCAGAGGAGTGTAGTACACTGCCACGTTTCACCACTTTCGTTTACGATCCATTATAGAATAGGTGGTGAGCCTATTGCTATGCACCGAACGCAAATTCGGACTTTGAGCTACTACTAGACATTTCTACAAGAAAATCTTAGGTCGGAAAACGAATAATACCCACCTGGGATTTGGACGTACTTCGTACAGTTGCGCTTGCAACCAACCGACCAACGAGGCAGTCAGTTATTATTAGTTCATTCATTAAGGATTTTATTAGATGGTAATGGATGCAGTATGGTTGCACATTTTTTTTTACTTAGCAATAGATTCGCATTTGACTGCTATCCCACCTGATGGAAAGCGAGATGCAGCCTAGGGTGTAGCACGCTTGACTAGGAAGTGCCTTTTCACTCTAGTCTTGAGTAATACCAAGTTGTATGAATCGGGAAAAGTCTGCTCTTTTCAAGAACTTACCAAGAATTTAAATAGACACTATGAAACGTAAGCACTTTTGAATTAGATTTTTAAAATCTCAACTTATGTCATTTCTTCGGCTCGTTTTGTAACAACAGAATTACGTTCATAAATATCTTAAATCACAAGTACATTTTATAGATAAAAGCAATTATAATAAACTATAATATAGCCTTGCAATTTTAGAAAATTTCAATTCCTTTGTATAGTATTAGTTGAATAAGAAAACTCGACACCTTGACAGTGCGCTTATAATACTTGTAGTAGAACATAATTGGTTTCATAGAAATGTTTCTTACGATGTAGATGGCGTTCTGCTTAATGCGTGGTGTAAGTTATAACTACTATTTACTAAAACTAAACAGCTCTTTTCGGGATTCAATTGGTTCGTTTTAATAATTTCACTTTGTCATAAAGCGGGTTTGTGGGCACAGCGCGAGTTATGCTGAAAACGCGCAGTTAATACGGTTATGGTGCGACAGTTACGTTGTTTTCAATCAAATTGTTATTCGAATTATGAATTGCCGGAAGAATTGCATATCCGGCTTGTGATTGCAACGAATATTCACGACTCATGCGGAAAAACTAATGAATTTCCCACATTGTTTGGCTGTAATATCACGTTTTTGACACAATTTACTATGAAATTGCGTATTTGGTGTGGTTAAGTGTGGATAATGTTACGTTAAAACGCAGTTCTTTTCAATAAGTCTTATCAAATGCCTGTCTCGTTGGTCGTGGTGGTTGCGAGTACGACTTCCGATCGAGAGGTTCTGGGTTAAAATCTCGGGTCGGGTACTACCTGATTTTACTAACTTAGATTTTCTAATAGTGGCACGGAGTCTCGATCTGTGTCCTGTGTATGCCAATAGGCCGGGTACTGTTGGAATTTTCTAACATAGATTTTCTAGTTAAAATTTCTAGTAGTGACTCAGAATCTGGACCTGTGCCCGATATGTGGCTAAAGACTCACCACCTATTCCGTAGTGGGTCGTAAGCGTAACTGGTGAAACGTGGGAGTCTACTACACTCCTCTGCCTACCTCTTCAGGGATTTCAGGCGTGATGTTATGATTTAAGTCTTATTCTGAATGTAATTCTGTAAATGTAGTGTTAGGGTAATAGTATTATTATATAAACAATTTTTCATCAGATATACGTGCAACTTTGACCTGCAAAGAACATTAAAATATGTCTAAATAGTTCGACAGGCCAAGTCCCTCGATTCTTTTAAGAATCAAGTACGACAATTATTTCTCATTTAACATTTTCTCTTCTGTTATTGTAAACTAGCTGACCCGGCGAACTTCGTACCGCCTTAAAATTAAATAATGTGTCAAAGTTCAATAACTAAAATTAACAG
>DWEG01000413.1:0-11262 GCA_018245845.1 Apyrrothrix hygieia | reverse complement strand
CATTGATGTTGCTTACTCGTTGGTCGTGTTGGTTGCAAGCACGACAGCCGATCGAGAGATCCTGGGTTCAAATCACGGGTCGAGTACTAGGTATTGGATTTTTCTAAAAATAAGAACTTCTAGTCGTGCCTCGGAGTCCGGATATGTGCCCGGTGTATGGCAATAGACTCACCATCTATTCCATTTTGGGACTTAAACGTAACTGGTGAAATGTGGTAGTGTACTACACTCCTCTGTCTACCTCTTCGGGGATTAGAGGCATGATATTACGTTCAGTTACATTGATGCACTGCATATTGGAACCCAATTTTCGGTACTTGTAAATCTTTTTTATTATCTTAGCTGAGCCCATCATACAAATGCCGACAATTAAAAGTAACATATTGATGTACTTTTTCCACGATTTCATTTCCAGGTCGCCGAACACGCAAAGTGTCAACGAGTACTACACGTTAGATAAGAAGCAATGGAGCGTGTACAACGTGGAGTGGCCTGAATATACAGTTGAACATCGACCTTATTTGAGAATCGGTATTGAATCTATGATACATTGGTTATGAAAAGCAACGTTAGATTTTAGAGGCTAATGTGCTACTTGGCTATTCACGATGAGGTGACCTGAATGGCTATGGCTGAACTGCTAAAGTATCTAACACAAATAAAAAGAAGTATTTATTTATAATTTTAGAACTTGAGTTTTGTATAAGAGAGGAAGGGGGTAAAGAAGGGAGCTTGATCATGATGATATTTTACGAAGAAAATACACGATCAAAACTAGAAAGAGATAGGACAGTGTTCCGAGTTTAGCTGCAAAGTGCGTTTAAACAGAATCACAATCGTGCCTGCTTTCCACTTTGGCGAATAAGCTAGATAAGCCTAGGAAACGCACTGGTACCTCGTCCTCAATCACTTGTGGCTGCTTGATGCTAGTCACTAATGTTTGTGATTTGGGTAAAATCATGTAGTTTGCTTATGCGAATTCAGTTTCCTTACTTACTGACTGCCACGTTGGTCGAGCGGTTACGAGCGCGACTGCCGACTGCCGTGCGGATACTATTGGATTGTCCTAACTAGATTTTCTATTTAAAATTTCTAGTAGTGGCGCGGAGTCTTGATTTGGGCCCGATGTATGGCAATAGGCTCATCACCTATTCCATGGTGGGACGTAAACGTAACTGGTGAAACGTGGGACTGTACTACACTCCTCTGCCTACCTCTTCGGGGATTGCAGACGTGATGTTATATTGTAATCTAAAACAATAGAAATTGAACAACATTAGGCATACCATTGTTATATGTACATGTAAATATTAGCAGCACGATCCTTAGAAAAATTGTAATTGATTTTTAATCTTCCTTAAAGACATACATACACATGTTGGTATCCGAATCCAGATTGTATATCAATTGATGTCTTATTGTTCCAAAATGTGTTCCAGATTTGCCGCCTTACATCAGCAGTCTATACAGGTCGAACTACACCAACTTCTGGATAGACACGCTACCAAATAAAATGAGCAGATATGTTGTGGATCCTCTGTTTCAATTTACTCCTGCTCCAGCGCCCACCACGCCGAGACCCAGACCAGTACAATTCCAGCCGCAACATAGGATCACAGGTGAAATAAATTTGTTGGTCTAGTAAAAGAGAAATTAAGTAATAGGGGAGTTATTCCAAGACTTTTGTCGTCAAAGAGCAGTGGGACGTTAAATTACTTATGCGTGTGTTAGACTTTTTCTACATATATGTGTAAATATATCAAAATTCACAGATTTGAGCTTTGTTTTAGTTCATAATAAGGAAAATATGAAGCAGTTAGAAGATAACAATGTTTATTTATGTATATAAATGACTAATTTACAATGAATTATAACCAAGATGAATACTATTCTTAACAGTACTTAACTTAACTTTATACATATGTGTTAAACCATAATACAATAAATGAGGCATAAACAAAGCATCACAACACTACTTAACTCAATATAATCACTTTAACGTTATCATTATGCAAAATTTCATAAAGTACAATCGGTAAAAACTGATACAATCATATATATATATACGTATATATCGTGTACATATATAGTACATGTCTTTTAACGGCGAAACGTCAACTCATCATTTGTTACTCCCTGCTGCTCTCATTATTATTTTCTCACAATAAAAAAGAAAACAATTAGTCAGCAGTAACAAACGTCAAAACAGTGGATTTCTTTAACGTAATAGGTACAGGGCGCGATGGCGCTCATTGGGGGAGGCCTATGTCCAGCAGTGGACTAAAATAGACTGATGATGATGATGATGATGAATGAAGGAACAGAAGTACTAAAATTATTCCTTGGGATTACTACAAATATATAATATAATTTAATTCCATATACATATTACATATTTATCTAACTCGTGCAATATTATTTATTATTTGTATTTTTTCCGTTTAAATCCAAATTTTATTCAATTTTATAATGTCAAAAATTAAACATGTGTCCTACACATGTTTATTGTTAATTTTATAATTTCAATAGGAAAACTGTCATATAAAACAAATATAGTTCTAATGGTTAAATATCAACGTGAATAACTCTAAAGCAATTTGCGATTGTCTCCGATTTTTTTAGACTAGTGGTCCGGTAGCGATCGAAATTGGATCGTAATTTTTAAAACATCAAATACGAACGTTATTGAAGTTCTTATGTTAAACGCAATCTACATACACATCAATACGTTTCCCCGCACAAAAACCATCCTCACTCTCACATAAATACGTGTTGGCAATATTGGTATTGGCAGCACTGACGTAGGTAGAGTGTTTATATTAATGTGTGTGCCGTTGCGTGCGTATTGTTAAATTCTGTTAAAATAAGGTATAATATTTAAAGGGTTTGTATTAAATGAGCCAGTCAGTCACTAACGCCACCCACTCAAGGCCGCACCACACCAGACGTTGTTCTATTTCATTAAATTGAACGTAAAAAAATATCTGCACTCCTGTATTCTCCGTATTCCCCGAAGGAGTAGGCAGAGGAATGTTGTACACTCCCGCGATTCACCTGTTAAATTTAACGGTCCACCCTGGAATTTGGAGTGAGCCTAGTCCTAAATACCAGGTACAAATCCAGACTCCGGGTTACTACTAGAAATTCTAGGTTAGAAAAATCTGGCCTGGGAATCAAATCTAGGACCTGTCGATCAGCACTCGCGCTTGCAAGCACTTGACCGATAAGACAGTCAATTGAACATAAGAACATAATATTATTACAATGCTAATATTTTTATATTCCAGTTATAATGATCATAATAATATTACCTTGTAATTCTTACTGCTCAAGAAAACAGCCCCGACGCTGTTACTCTACTAAAACAATACAGGGAAATACAAGCGCCTTAGCATAAATATTATTCGCGACTTGAAATAATAATCTCTTTTGATGAATGTTTCGGTGTTAAAATTCCTGAGGCTTATAACCCTAGTTTGTGAGGATGTGCAAAATAGACCTTTAGTAGATCTGCCCTTATCAAGTATTACGATAAGCAAAACAATAATTACAATTAAATGAAGCTTAAAATGTTGTTACCGATTGTATCTTATCCTATAATTTTAGCTAATGTTTAAAAAAATATATCTACCATTCTACTATATCTACCCTTTTTCCCCTGCTAGGAATTTATGTCTCCTGTAACTGCGGAAAACATGTCATCACATTATCATCAATAAATATTTCGTCATCTGTCATATATTTACTCGTAAGTTGTGTCTCATTCTAATGCTTAAGTGTCAATCTAATTATACTCTAATACAAACAGCAACTTAAAAGGCATCAATAATAACTCATTCAATGTATTTTTAAGGCAACAATAAATATGTTTTATCTTATTTCCACAGATCCAATAAAACAGATATGGGCACCTCAAGTGGTTAGCCCACCACACTATTCTTCGGTACCGTACGGTAAAATGCGACCGTACGCACCTCCGGAACATCGTCCGGATACAGATATGATTTACCGAAAAATACAGTCAGTAAAAACGCCATCTCGACCCGTTCCGCCCAACTTAATGGAAAAAGCCACACACACGACCCCGAAACCAGCCGTAAACATGCCCGTAAAAACGTCCAGTGCCACCATAACACTTATTATCTCTCTCGCAGTACTCTTCTTAGCTGTAAACATCAGCATATGCGCAATATTATATTTCAAAAAGCGAAAACTCCGTTTACAGGAAACGACATTCCAAAGCACTCAGCTTTCGCGCGCCGAAATCGGTGAAGTGGACGTAATCGGCCAGAAGAGTTCTAAAGAAGACAAAAGCGCTTTACAGTCGTTCAAAAACGGCTGTAGTGTCATTAAGTCGATGAGCTTTAATAAAATGCGCGTGAATAATAAGAAGACTAAAAAAGAGGTCTGTAAAACTCCGAAATCCGATGATTCGGGCGGTTTCAGAGAACGGTTTCAACTTAGACGGCATTTGTCAACTAGCACTTTAGATGCGCATACGAAAGTAAGGGATTGGATAGCCAATGAAGTTATGCATAGATGTTCCCCTGGCATTTTGAGAAAGTCTAATTCAGATTTGAACGAGAAAACTATGAGTGTAGCAAAACCGTTCACGCGTTCTGAAGAATTGTTATCAGACACGAAAAAATCAAAAAAAGAGCCTCTAAATGCTAATGAAGATTTGAATCCGACAATTCATTTATCGAAAAAATCTAACCTTAGCAGAAATAAAACATCAGAAAAAACAACCTCAACGTCCGCGCTCGGTTCTCATTCTTCAATAGGAAACTCTCATTCTTTAATAAGCAAACAAACAGAGAAGTCAAATGATTCGTTAAAAAGTAAAGGTAATGAAAGTATTAAATCTAATAAAGTTTCAGTAGCTATTGATGCTACACCAGCTGCTAGAACTAATTCCATTCTAAATCAAGAACCAATAGAAATTTCAAAATCTTTTGAAATGAATGAGCCGAAACATTCCAGTATTGACAGTAAACTTGAACGGTCTAAAACTGAAAGCGATTCCAGTAAGGATATTATTGAAGTTAAGACGAATAAACTAGATGAACAGAGAATATTTACTAACGTAGTTACTTTATCTTTAGAGCGAGACAGACCATTGAGAATATCTCATAAACATTCCGTGTCAGATCCCGTCACAGAGGTAAACTATGATCTCCTAATGAAACAAATGCAGAAAGATGTTGAAATCGCTAATATACTTCCACCTGTTACATTCAGAAATGACGTGAATATGACTTCAAGAGATGATAGAACACAAGTGCAGCCTTTATCTGTCGAGGAGTCCCTACTTACTATTAAAAAACGGAACTTTCCCAAAGTATTACCGGATTTGCCCAATGCGCAGAAAAGGTTGTCTTTGCAGCCGACAGTGTTAAAAACTTTTCGTGGCTATGTTGGAAGTATTGAAAGTCAGTTCGATAGGCCAAAAGTCCCCCCACAGCCTCCACCTCGAACAACAACTCTCGAGCGACGTCTAGCCTACAAAAATTCAAAACCTTTGTCTTCCTTTGACGCTCCTCATATGAATAAAATATTCGAAAATAAAAACTACGAAAATATTGATAATCTGTCGCCTTATTCTGAAACTAACAAATCTTTGATTAAATCATTTGAGACAACTTGCGGTACTAGCGAAAAGCCTCATATGATTACTGTGGTTCTTGCAAAGGAAAGGGAATATCCAAAAGTCATAATTGCATCTAGTGATAATCCTAATACACCAGAAGCAAAATTACTAATTAAGCCGTCTCCGAGTCAATTAGAAATACCTTCAAATGTACCCAGAGTGAGATTACCTGACGACTTTCATTCGCACACGACAGGATCCGTAACATCTGTTTCATCATTTTGTTCAGATGAAGATGTTGATGACGAAATTGAGGACGAATTACTTGATGAAATTTCTGAGGATCAACTAATAAAAGAATTAGTTGGTGGAGTTGAATCGCCAACTGAAATGGATGTTCTCGATTCAAAAGGACCTGAAACCATATATGAAAAAAAGTTAGAGATTGTTCCAGTAAAACTGAATACAGTACGCGTTCAACCTAGAAGTATGGACGATTACGTATGTATATCCGACTTACGTTTGCCAGATATGAGTGACGTGGAAAAAACAGCACAAATCAAGCCGAATTTCGGTTTGAACAAACTCTCGCATAGAAGTGAAAGCATACACAGACCGCCAGAGAAGGCAGTTAAAGTTAAACAAAAGCGAACAATAAAGCCATCGCTTCTTGGCAGACACCCGAAGAGTGTTCGGAGTGAAAGTGTGAAAAGCAGAAGTGATTCTAGTAGCTTAGAACATTCTAATTCTGGTTCATCTAATGACACAGAAACTAGTACTGGGACAGTAAAAAAATTGGATGCAAAATAAATATTATATATAATTGAGTAAATGGTGTTGAAAGTAATTAGCCAAATCACTTCAAATATTATTCCAATTCGACAAAAATGACCAATGTTCAACAGATATGAGATTTAAAACATTCCAGCAATGTCCATTAATTTCGAATGTCATTTAATTCATATTTTGATTTGAAGCTACTTCACCAATTGTACATTAAAATTCACTCACGCAAATGAAAAATTCAATTAGGCTATTAATTCCAGAGCGATTAAAATTATTTCAATAAAATAAAATGGAAAAGCAATTGAAACATAATGGACAACATTTATTGTGGAGCAGAAAACTGTTAATATTTGAGGTGATTACATGAAAATGACCAAGCAAATATATTACATAAAGTGCCTTATGATTACAGATAGCATTTGAAATATATAGCATTTTACAAACAAATTAATTGTATTTTATTTCTATATCAACAATTCTAGACTTTTTACAGGGTGCAGTATGCAAACACGATAAATTTCGAGACAACGAACTAATATTCACTTGTCATTAAGTTCTACGTTATTTTATCACTATGTCTCGTCTCATCGACATTACAGCGGAATTATGCGTACATATTTTTCGATTAAACATCAAATTGCATATTTATGTAGGTTCAATAAACATATAGCCTGTAATCCCCGAAGAGATAGGCAGAGGAATGCAGTACACTCCCACGTTTCACCAGTTACGTTTACGTCCCATTATGGAAGAGGGGCCAAATCCAGACACCGAGCTACTACTAGAAAATATAAGTTAGACAAATCCATTAGTACCCGACCCGGAATTTGAACCCAGGACCTCTCGGTAGGCATTCGCGACTGCAACCCCTCGACCAACGAGGCAGTCATTAAATTAAAACGTTTAGAAAGAAGCCTATAAACAGTTCCTAAACCTCTGATAACGCCCATGATGAGCGGGTGCGGGATAGCGGACTTGATATGCAGCGACTGCTCGTACAGCGCCTTCAGCTTCTTGTTGTTCTTCTGAGCCGTGTACATCTGGATCTCCAGCGCGTAGATCTCCAGCAACTGTGTACCCTTCTTTAAGTCATCTTCGCCTTCATCCGTCTGAAAATTATTTCACCTTTTGATATTTGTATCTGGATTATGGTAACGAAAGTAAAGCAAATTATTTTAGGCTGTCTAATATAAAAGGAGAAACCACGATTTACATGGTATAACTAGTGTACATGTAGATATTCTATGAAACATATTTGTGTTAGGATGATAAGTAGAAATTTCAAGGTGGAACTTTTCAATAAACAATTTCAATACTTTTCATTCACTCAATTTCATTAAAACAAAATTCGATAACCAATTTTAATACTTTTCATTCATTTAATACTTTTCATAACATAAGACATTAAAAAAAAGGATAATTTTATGGCATGAAAACATGTTTTTTATTTAAGACAAGGAAGAATGGTGCCCCCTAACAAAATTGTATTTGTAAAACTTAACAGGTGGATTCCAACCACTTTATGTATAGCATAATATTGACTGCAATATTTTTGTTTTTGTTTTACTGTGGCATAGACCTAAAGACCTACTTTACTTCAAGGTGTGTGTATCCTCCTAACATGCACTTGGTCATTGTGGCAATTTATCACCTTCGCTCTTCTCATTCTGAGAGGAGACCCTATCTAACAGAGAAAAGATAAAACAGTTGATGATGATCCATAAAACTTTCATCCATTTCTTTTCATACATATACAAGGGAAGGCAACAGTGAACACATGTATGTGTTGTATTCTTCTGTCAGTGTCAAGCATACTAGACATATATATATATATATTACAGTAACACATTCAAGTTTCCTTCTTCATAATCCGGAACACATAATTCAGAAATGGTTGAGTACAAGACATATTCCCCAATGTAGGCTGATGTGTTATCATCACAAAATATTACTACCTGACAACTTTGATGCAATTGCTTGAGAATCTTGGCTAATTTGTTATAGTCTCCCCTGTCGTAGTACAGCTTTCCCAACTTAGTGTTGGTTTTAAACCAGAGCCTATCATTCTTTGCATCCTTGAGAGCTTCCAAAGTGGTTTCGTAAAAATCTTGTAGAAGTTCCATCTGGAAAAAGTAACAAAACGAAACAAACTTTGTGACAAATATATTATCATAATAATTACAGACAAAACAGTTATTATTTAATGTTATACAATTTTTTTTATTACACATGCTTGTGTTATGTAGCCAGATATGAATTTTAAAGATTAACAAATGTCTTTAGCGTGCCAATGTAATAATGATTTTAAAATGCAGGCAAGTTAAAACACGATTAGTTAATTAAAAAATTTAAATGAATATGAAGCACAAACCTGACTAGAAGGCTGACCCCGTGAAAGCATGAACAATTCACATCTGTTGTTATTATTTACATCCTACTCACTAAATATCACAGACTAATTACCACTGCACATTCATTTAGTTCACGGTAAATATTGACGGCAAACAGTAAATTACATATATGAAAAATTACATTATAAACTGCTTCAACTGCCTGGTCGGTAGAGTGGTTGCGAGCATGACAGATATTGTGGGATTTTTCCAACTAAAATCTCTAGTAGTGGCTCGGAGTTTAGATTTGTGCCCAGTGTATGGCAATAGGTTCACCCCTTATTCTATGGTGGGAAGTAAACATAACTTGTGAAATGTGGGACTGTACTATACTCCTACCTGTACCATATGCTTACCTCTTCTTGGATTACAGGTGTGATGATACATTATAAACTTAGCAATTTAATGTTCCATTATAGTGTATGACATGACACTGGTAAGCAAATATGAGATACCATCAACTAAAGATGGTTTATCGACAATCCAAGATTTGTTACAAAATCTATACCAAGTGTGGTACTTACGACAATAACTTTTAAAACATCTTAAACTAGTGATATCATAAAAGAAAAAATTGAATGGACTATTTGTCTATTAGGGAAAAAAGGTTCAAAACTTACATTTCTAGAGGTCGAGATATAGTCCAGTATAGAATTAATGGACTTCTCTGAATGATTTCTGGTGACTGCACTTTTTATGTAGGTCAGTAGCTGCTTATACCTCGCCATCATCTCCTCGAAGTTACCCTGGGCAAATTATTTGTGATGTTTTTACTTTGTGACTGCCTTGTTAGTCATGTTGGTTGCAAGAGCGATTGCCGATTGAGAGGTCCTAGGTTCAAATCCCAGATCGGGTACTATTGAATTTTCTAACAGACTTTCAAATTGAAATTTTTAGTAGTGACTCTGAGTCTGGCGGTGTGCCCGGTGTATGGCAATAGGCTCACCCCCTGTTATATTGTAGGACATAAACAACATAATGTTTAAGTTGTTTCTAAAAGCACAACACCTTTTCAGGTACAGTTTTAATGATTATAAAATCACTAATTTGTTAACATGAACCTTTATATTTGTGATGGTTCTGTTTTTGGGTTTTACACCATTTTGTGCACAAAGCTGATATCAGTAGCTTGGAATGGTACTAAAAACATCATGCATTTTGACCAGCACTAACTTTTTCCTTCTACATAATACTTTGACACAGGGTGCTTTAGTATTAGTATAAGACAAAAAAAGATTTAATGTTGGCTCAGTTCAAACAAATTTTTCCCTAACATCAGAGCTGGCTGATTCAGCAACAAACATTTGTTCCAGAGGCAGTACTCGATGGAAAAAAGGGGTATTGTCATTAACTACAATTTAAACCGCATATGCAAGGAGTATAATTACCAATTTAAAATTTATCTTGATCATTTGTTTAAGTGCTTTGAAACCCCACTCGCCCTTCTCGCCACCCTCCAACTCCAACACCTTTTGAAAGCTGAGAAGTGCACTATTGGGTTCGTCCTCCTTCAGGGCCTTGCTATTATAATACTGGTTTTCAAGATCCACATCGGGCTCTGAATTACTGTCTTCTGAATATTCCTATAATAAAAAAATTAATGTCAAAAGTAACAAATCCAAAAATTCTTCTGAAAAAGTATTGGATTGGTGCCTAAAATCCAATTGGAAAAGGTTGTGACTAAAATTTCAGCCTCTTACTCAGGTGATCAAGGGTATCCAAATTTAACACTTCCTTCTAAATATAATAACTTATGTACTGTTTTATGTACTCGTGCACTGTTTTTATGTATTGTTTACATGTCATTTGGCATAATAGTTATTTGATATTTGGTACTCTCTGTGTACCCCAGAAAAGACCTGGATGATGAAATAATAATATGACAATGATAAAAAATACAGTGTATAGAGCTGCTTACTTTCCTTGAACTTATATTATTCTCTCTTACATTGACCTCAGTTTATCACACTGCCCAAGTGAAGATACAGGCAATATGCCACAGAGAACATTATGACCAAAGCTAATGGGTATAGATTTCCAAAGTCTTACTTCAATGTTACATTAAGCTGTATTTCATCTCAAAATCCACAGTACTTGGTACAGTCAGAGGCGCATACTACAATTTAAACTTCCGAGTGGCAAGCTAACATCTAAGCCGCTAGGCTATGAAAATATAATGTATGAAGTCTGCTGCTCCACATTTATAATATGTGGTAGATATAAATTTAACACTTCTGGGTCTGACAGAACCATATCATTCTCATATCCGATAAGACAGTGATAAGAAGGACTGACGATGATGATAACTTACTCATTCAGTACTAATCAATTTTACTATTTTATGAAGTCCCACTTTCCTGTTGGTCATCATCAATCGATTTTAAGAAATATAAAAATACACTTTTTTTTTAAAATTGTGTCTCATATGCATCATGTTGGTAGTGAAATTTTTCCATTGCAAATGAAACACTGCTGCTTTTAACAGTACTTAGGTTT
>DWEG01000412.1:0-11270 GCA_018245845.1 Apyrrothrix hygieia | reverse complement strand
CTGATGGAAAGCGGGATGCAGCCTAGGTTATAGCACGCTTGCCTGGAAAGTGCCTATTCACTCTTGTCTTGAATAAGTCCAGGTTGTATGAATCGAGAAAAATTGATGCCAGCAGGGAATTCCACTTTTTCGCAGTCTGTCGCAGTCACTTATGCGGGTCTAGAACGGTAGAAATACTTCTAAATGTATGATATTAATACGAATATATTAATTTCCATTGAAGCGAAGTGCTTTTACTGTTCAGATAATGAACAGAAAATGTGTTTCAATGGGATAAATATACTGTTTTGTATAATGTATTGGGTGTCTCTATGAGGTTTGTACGAATATGAAAAGAGTGATTAATGAAGAAGAAGCATCTTTAGCAAGCGTCAGGTCTATAACGGTAGACATGTTTGTCACCCGGTGCCCTCTGTCTAGCCCTTAAACGACCTGGCGTGATGTTACAATAATAATAACGAGTATTTTATGTTTGAATAGTATGATTAAATGACTGATTTGTTTGTTTCTATGACAAGCCATTCAACAATATTTATATAATTATCTTTTAAATTTTCGATAAATCTATCGATAAGGAAGGCGTACATCCCTATGCACTTTATTTAAAAGCGTTCGCTAGATCGAACCAACCATTTGGGAGGGGTCAGTGTCCGACACACTGGCTCATATTCCGATCATATTTTGTATGTACAGTTTCAAACAACGAAACTAAACCTTACCATTCTAACAATAAGGTTGCAACAACTGCATTAATAAATTAGTGCTATGATCCTTTACCAAAAGACCCTGTGACATTTAACAGGCGAAATGGAACCGTAACACGTAGGTGATAACGACTTATGTTGGTATTACCGTTGGAAATTATATGTACAGGATTTGTGTAGTAACGAGATGACATATTAGAGAATTAAGCGCGTATTCATCAAGGCGTTCCTCGGTATTACAAAGTGCAGAAAGACGACTGTATTGTGTTAATAAAATAGAAATTACACAGTAAAATGTAAATGCTGGCTTGAGTCGCCAAAAAAAAGTTAAAATATATATTTTATTATTCAAATGATGAAGATAGAAGAAGCGCGGCCGGTCTGCAAGGATACAGATATTTGGCACTCGGTGTTCTCTGCCTACCCCGTGACGGACATGGCGTGAAGATATGTATGTATAATTATACACGTTAAATATTAAATATTCCTTTCGTAACATCAACGTAACATCACGCCTGTAATCCCCGAAGTGGTAGCCGGAAGGAGTGTAGTACACTCCCACGTTTCACCAGTTACGTTTACGTCCCAATGTGGAATAGGTGGTGAGTCTATTGCCATACACCGGGCACTAATCCAGACTCCGAGCCACTACTAATAATTCCAATTTTAGAAAAATCTAATAGTACTTGACCCATGATTCGAACCCAGGACCTCTCGATCAACACGAACAACGAGGCAGTCAATATTCCTTTTGTGTAATATTAAATATGCCTTTTGTGAATTCTTCACGTCTATTATTATTATTATTCGCATTACGGATCATTCACATCACGGAACAAAGCAGTCATGACACAGTTAAATTGCAAAATTGTGTTAAGCAAATCACATTAGTTCTATATCCTTTACGATTCGATTTGGACGTTCGTTTTCACCACGCACTTGTATATTGGGGATTGAGCTTCGTTATATGGTTTTTCCAAAGCACTGGGACACGAGGCCCTGAAAGGACGATGCGAAGAGCGCTCGCCTTCAAAGCTGGCGACGCATTGGTCGGGTGTTACGAATGTTCGCGGTGATGCTGACCACTTACCATCAGATAGGCTGTTTGCCTGTTGGTTAGGCTAAATATAAAAAATATGTCTTACCTGTCTCCTGTATCCATTCCTTCCGTCGGACCTTATCATCATGATTCTGGTCTCCGGCGTAATGTTCGTCATTTTGGCACTTAAACACACCTTTTCGCACATATACACTGATTTCCTTTTCAAATTTAAACAAAAGCTTTTCCCCACGTCTCTTTTAACCCTTTTATTTATCCTCAAACTTTTTAAAATGTTACTTCACTTTGAAATACATTAAAAAATATTTAATAACCTTCTGTAAGTGTCGTTATCGACAGGCTATATTGTTATATTGATTATATTCTTATGAAAAAGAAATTGTTTTTATCATGTCGGTATCACGTAACGTTCATTTTGAGGTTCTGATGTGTTATCTGCAACAACAAAAAAATATGTTAGTTACATACATACATTTGATAATTTGATATTGTAAGTATAATTGTTTTGTATACGTACATATAAATTTATCTCTATAATTATATCCAAATATTTATGATCAAAGATTGCAAATTCGAAAATTATTGTCAAGAGTCAAAGACAACTATATTTCTATTGTTCTAATTATTGATGTGCATAGGAGAGCCACTTTCCTGATGGTATCTCGTACGGTAGATCATATTGTATATAAACAAGTGAATCTCTCTTCCGAGTCTTGACATCAAGAGATAGATAAAACTGGTCGTTGCTCATTCTTTTTAAGAAATAAGATCGTTGGAAAGACCTTTCTATAACTCGTAATGTCATAATATTGTAAACAAACTGAGAACAATAACAACAGACCGCAGACAAACAATAGAAAAAGGAAAAAAAATTAGAGATAGACAAGACTTATGTAACTTGACCTTTCGGCGTCTTTGGTCCCAAAAAATTTAAGTTTATATTCAGTTATCTCAAACCTTTTTATGATTTAGGGTTGAATTCCTAAGATTTTATCGTACAAAAAAATCGCTCTGTAAAACACTTGTTGTATTGACGGCGATTAATTTAGAGCGAGAAATGTTCAAATACTACAATTGTAATAAAATGGTTGGTTGATTTGGATGTCAAATTGAATAGAAAATAAGATGTTATAATAATGGGAGATACTATTATTGTAAGTCACACATTAACATTTCAATCGTTTTCACCAAATAAAACAATATTTTCCCGTGGAGCAACATCATAGCTTTGGGAGTATCCACTAAAACACATGCGCCTTTAAACATTGCAATATTAAGAGTATAATTTAAGAAGATCATGTTCCTAGTTCATGTATAAAGCCCTTTAAATATAAACTTGTCGTTCTTGTATCGTTCATACGTTGCTTGTAAATCATGTATACTAAAGATTTTTATTTAAATAATTTTACTGCTGGAATATTGTTTTAAAGAGGGATAATTCAGTTTTACGTGGGGAGAAAGAGTAACAAAGCCTTATAAAATTACTTAGGTTAAGACTAAATACTCTCACGCTCGGCCATTGCAGGTTGGCAGACTAGTGTGACATATAGCGCGGAAATTATTTTTATAAGTAGAGTTACAAACTACACATTAAGTTTTCATACTGTTCTCAAAGCGTCTGAAGTCTGCGCAGCCGCACTTGATAGCGAGGGAGACTGTACTCTTAAGTCTCGTGATGTAAGAAGACCCCTGTATAGCAGGAGAGCAAGAAGGGTTGATGATGGTGATGAGCATAAATTATACTCATGACTCTATCTAGCGCTAAGTACCGTGAAAATCCAAACAAACCGAAGCCCTGTCTGAGTTCGCTCAGAATTGTCTTAACGAATATGAATAATAATATAGTCTTAGAATATCTTTATATTACTCAAAATATAAAACACCAATGGGAAAATTTATTTTTAGCGGCAGATATGTGCGATGCAGAGCTACTTGCGTGACAGAACTAAAGACGGTTGATGATGGTTGAGGACACAATAATATATAAACATTCCGTCACTAGATATTTGTAAACAGGTATAGTAATGAGTCATTTAGTTTGATTAACGAAAATAGATCTGACGCGAACCGGCTTCGAATCTATGACCCAGTATTTAAAGTCATATTGTGGAACATAATTAGACTCATGATTTTTTGCATGGAATTGTGCGATTTTAAAAATAACTAAGAATGAAATATTTATATTTAATCGTTGCTAAGACTACGTTGTTTAGCGAATACTCTATAAGTTAGTGGAAACATTAATACATGTATGTGTTTCGATCGTAACTTTCGTTTATTCTTTTGCAATAGATTAGGTGAGTAACATTTTTTACGCCAATATACGAGGAATCGCACCCGGATATAACGGAAAGAATGTTTGGAATGAGACCGCTTCCTACCGGATCATACCGGATTCAAATAAATTATCGAACCGTGTCTCCTCCCCAACAACATCGGCGTCATCTGTTGTTACCGCAGTAGAGTAACGCTTAAACTGTTGTCCAGTCGAGGGTGTTTGGCGAGATGATACAATAATCAGACTTTCTAACAATTATTTAAAAAGTGTACATTTCACGCGAACGCCGATATTTGCCAAATATACAATATTAGTCACTTGGAAATCCCAAATCCCGTTAGCGAGATCTCAATGGCTGCTGATGAAAGATTTAGGAATGTTCTTTCAACTGCGTAAGAGTTGTACACACATTTTTCCTCATCATTTATAGAGCTTTCTACATTAAAAAAATATTATTATACATATTATTGCTATCTATATTGAATATAGAAGAAGCACGGCAGGCCTGTAAGGATAGAGATATTTGGCACTCAGTGCTCTCTGCCGAACCCGCGAAGGACCTAATAATATTTTATTATATTGTTTACTTTTATTAGCAGTGATAGCCTAGTGGTATGAAATTCAGCCTCTCACTCCGGGAGGCCGGGTTCAAATATTACTTGCTATAACGGTGAAGGAAAACATCGTGAGGAACCTTAGAGTTAAAAAAAAAAATTTTTTTTCTAATGTGTGTGAAGTCTGCCAACCCGCACTTGGCCAGCGCGGTATACTATGGCCTTAACCCTCTCATGTGCCCGATGTATGGCAATAGACTCACCACCTATTCCATATTGGGACGTAAACATAACTGGTGAAACGTGGGAGTGTACTACACTCCTCTGCCTACTCCTTCGGGGACTACAGGTGTGATGTTACGTTTGTACATAGAAATGTATACTTATATAGATATTTTTTTACACCCAGATACAGAACACATACTTGTGCTCATCACACAAATATTTATTTTGGGTGGGAATTGAACTCACGACCTCCGGCACAATAAAGCTTCATGAATCACTGCACCATTGGGCCAGTCAATGCTCATAAAAATTTGCCACGATCAGTCACTCATACGAACATCTACCACATTCACTATTATCTAACTTGCAGATCACTTGTAATCTGAAAAAGATAATGTTAATGCTTGATTGTTACCTTCCTAACAAATTAATATCTCACCTGGTACAAGCAAGCACTTTCTGACAGCATCCTCTTTCCTTGGTAAGTCAATGAGTACATCACAGCCAAAGGAAATTCCTCCTCTTCAAATCTGTCTATCACAGAAAACACAACCCATAAGTAACAAAATGCCCGTGGGTCGTCACAGGGTTCCTGAAATAAATAAGACATACGAAAATTAGAATTATGTATCTATCATGGGTATTATTTCTGGATCGAGTATTATTGGATTTCCTAATTTAGATTTTCTAGTTGACATTTTTAGTAGTGGCTCTGATTCTGAATTTGTGCCTGGTGTGTGGCAATAGACTCACCACATATTCCATCATAGTGCATAAATGTAACCGGCAAAATATGGGAGTGTTCTACACTCCTCTGCCTACCCCTTTAGGGATTACAGGCGTGATATATATTATTTTCAATGAATGAAATTGATTATCAACAAACTGAACTCATTAAAAATTGCCTTAAACTGTAATGGTCCTCTCACCTAATTTCATTTCACTCAAGCTCGAAGATTATAAACTAGTAACTAATTTTGTTATATGCTCATTCCACAGATATATCGTTTTGACCTGACAATCTCAACTTAAAATTAGGATAAGAAAAATAAAAATAATTTTACCTGGAAACCAAAATGTGTAACCGGCAAGCATTCCACATTAACTTGTGAAGTGAATTCCAATTCTAAATTAAGTACATTCCAAAGCTGAAAAGCTCCAAAATTATAGCCCACAGCCAAGCTCGCTAATTGAGGGATATATTGTATAACTGTCACTCTGATATGATCCCTCTTGGCTTTCATCCTGACTGTACCGTCTGGGTTTCGGAATATATACTGGCCATCGACAAGAGAGTTTTCATTCAGTAAAACTGCTAAATGATCATTGTTGTCTACTCTAAATCTCTCTGGGTTTCAATTTTATGCAAGGCTTTAAGCGACAAAAATACAAGATTCGCTGCATTTACTTCATGGTGTATCTCATTTTCATAGCCTTGAGAGATATTCTTTAAGGCTGTAAGATAGAGTGTATTATTAAAATTCCATAATAAACAAAAAACCATTGATTTTATAAAAAAACATACCATCAACTAAGCAATTTCTGTTCAGATCAAAAACAATCACTTCTCCTCTTTTCGTGCCAGCCATGACCAGCCCATCGAAGCATGTGAAGGGTCCATTTGTTGTATCATCACAAACAGCAAGCTCAGTCACAATCACATCCGTTTGTATGCAGTGTAAGAGTTGTGAGCCATTGATGTGGAACACACAAATCATTCCAGTTACGTCATCACACTCTAAGCTTATGACCAGCTGTTTTGAATTGGATGTGAGTGATGTTGGCAGTTCAACTACACTTGTTACTGAAGTACGAGAACTGAGGATGAATAACACATTACTTTATTCAATGTAATGTAATAGATTTAAACACTCAAAATAATGTGAACTTTGATATAGTGTCTATTGTGATTTATGTATGTAATTATCATGGGGGGTTGAAATAAAATATTCTACATATTTTGTAAGTTACACTTTCAATTTCTATATGTTACTGTGACATTGACTCAGCAATATGCAGAGTACTAGAGTAAATATGAGAATGCCACATACAAAATCTGAATGAACAGTCTTAAATTAAAATTGCATAGAAAATATTCTGTACAAAAAAAATTATATACATCCTAGTTAAGTTTCATTTGGACTACTTAAATTTGAAACTGTATTTATGAATTTTCACTTGCAAACCTATAATTTTAAGGCATAATATTTCTTCACCATCATAATCATCATCAGCCTACTCCAAACCCCTGCTGGACATAGGCCTCTCCAATAGCACACCACTGAACCCAATCTTCATAACAATTCAAAATTAAAAAATAAATTACCACCAAATAGATTTCTAATTATAATGCTTGTTGTTACATTAAGTTAATAGTCAAATATTTAGTAAATGTTAATGTAATTTTTTGATAAATATACTGTTTTAGCTAGTAATGTCATGTACCTAAATATCTCTTAAAATTATTAAGCTAAGACCTAACCTGAACGAAAAACTAATGTAAACAGACTTCAATTATAAGATAATTAATTTATTGTTATATCTGGCTATTAATCTGGATCTGGAATGTTAATATATAAAATGTTTGTGTTCTCTATTTTCTACAAGTATAACCAGTGTATCTAGGAAGTACGAGAGTAATATATACATTATATTCATGTTATTTATTAACATCTAAGCACAAGTTGCCCTCCACATCTCAGAGAACCCTAGAGTTCTAGGAAAATAATTCAAGTTGAAATTATTTACCAAAGCTCACTAAATACAGTGTTGTTTCCATATTGTTTATGTATACACACATTGTTTGTGAAAGGGTAGTGGTGTACTGGGAATGAATGGACAGTATTTATAGATGACTATAAAATATGTTTAGCATTATTTATTAATAACAGATTTCAATGCCTAGAAAATGCCTGATAGAAACAATTAATATCTGAATATTTAGTTTCCAGAAACATCAACAATACATTCGATAATAATGATGAAATGAAGTATTTTAACAATATGTTAATGTCAAAGACATACTAATATACTGATTAAAATTCATATGAAAACATATCATTTGAAAGATTATTCGCACAGTTTACAGTTACAGAACATAAACCTACATTTTGTTGCTATGATCTAATCATCAAACTGGAAAAAATTGTGTGGGTTTTTATTAGACGTGAGTCATGGAGTAAAAATAAATTGGTTTATTTGACTACCTCAGACCATTGCCGAAGATTCGGGCGGCGACTTTCAGCCCGCTTCTAAGATCGATAACGCAAAATTTCGGCCCAAGAGCCAACCATCCATGTTGCGTATCACTCAAGATACCACCAAGAGGAGTTTTGTCTGAAATATCAAAATGTACCGGGAAATATTCGAAATAAATTTAGGTGTAAAAAACGGAGGAGAGAGCAAGAATATTATGAAACGGATACAATTTTTTATAGTTTCCTATATAAAGGTGACAATTGTTCGTTTCCCGGTATTTGTAAACATATTTTTTAAGTACCTGTGAATTCGTCTGTCGGTTGCAAGAAGCTGAACACGGCTGGCGAAAGATTGGTTATTTTTATTATCGAAAACACACTGTCCTGTAACTTTTGCATTCTTGATTCTTGCGTATCATACAATTAAACCTCGTAACCGAAAATATCTTATGACAGGTTAGGTTCCATGTTTTCACATTTCCTAGGTTGTGATTATTTCTAATGGTCACAATATATTATGAGCTAAATATATTTATTTTTAACTCTAACTACAATGAAATAATGAGACATCTACTAGTATTTTCCATTTGAAACGCTAAATGAGCGTTATACTTATAGTTTACCAAACGAAAAATTCACAATTTGACAGCTGTTGAATGGAACAATTACTTTTGAAATTGAAGCGAACAGACAAACACTGTTACATCTATAAAGTCAAACTCGATTACAGTATGTACATCCTTTTAAATTTTTTTATAATCATTTCATCTAGTATGTATATCGTATTAATTCATATAATTATATTTTTTGTAAACGTATGGTATAGCAAAAATTTATCTGTTTTTTCAGAAGGTAATTTAAAGTTCTCTACTTAGATCTTTAAAATCTTACTTGATCATTTTTACTATTTATTTTGTTATAGGTCGTCACATACGAAGCTATAATACATATATTATAATTATAATGTATGTTGCTATATATTTAAAAAAAAAATTTTCTGTAAGGATAGAGATATTTGGCACTCGGTGCTCTCTGCCTACCCCGTCAGGGACCTAGCGTGAAGATATGTATGTATGTATTTTTTATATTAACGCTCGGTTGACTACATATAGCGATAATTGTATGTCTTTCTTACCTCGTCAAAATATGTAAATATAGCAAGATATATCACAATACAGCAAGACATTATTCCGCAGATATATGTAGAATATATAGCTACCGTAGGTGGCATAGCTACCGTCGATGGCATAGCTACCTTCGGTGGTATTGTGCTACAAGATACATTTTAGGACAGAATAGTCATATTATTTTATAGCTCCGTGTGTGACTATCTTATAACTTAATGACACAATTGTGTAAGTTTATTTGTTTAAGGCAGTCAACAAACAAAGGGTAATAAAACGACAGTTACATTTAAACATGATTTTACTACACATTTCTATTACAATAAAAATAGGGCTTACAAAATATTTATTTAACATAAAAATAACTCATTATAGTTTCATAATATTTAAGCATTAGAAATGATCGTCCCGATATATTTCCCAAAAATATTCTTTTTATTCACTTAAATACATTCCAAATAATAATAATATGTAAATGGATAATTTAATTTGATAAATATATATCCAAACGGATGATTCTTTATCATTGTCTTTATAAATGTCCTTTCAATTATTAATTAATACTTATTTGATTACCAACTATCTGTCATATAAAAATTGAAACTTGAAATTAGAACATTACCTTTTAAATAAGCAAAAACATCATTTATAGAGTGAAAGCGACGAGTAATTCAATAAAAATAACATTATTTTCCTTGCTTCGATTTGTAGATAACGTCTATATATATGTACATAGTTTCATACAAAGTATTGTATATTCGAAAATTTCATATAAAAAGACTTTAAACAATAATTAATAGTATCTGAGACGAAGGTACATATAAGGAATTCAAATTTCATTAAATTTTAGCAATTGAGCATGTGCGATCACAGTTTTCTGTTTCGATCAACGGGCGTCACGGTGACGTTGACGACGTTTTTGCTTGTTTCGTTTCCGTGCGGACTAATTTTTATTTGTCCCTGGACAATATTCAACATGGACGTGTACGGACTGTCTAAAACTTGGTGATTACTGGATGTATTCTCATATTTCTTATTAGCGTAATCATTGCGATTATTGACACTTTCGTAAATTGAATTTTTCATGGAAATGTAAGGTTGCGAACTTCTGTGATTCTGACTATTCATAGGATCCATTCCGTTCTGCATTATTTCCTGATATACTGGAACAATAGGCCCGGCTGACGGTTTCCCTGAATCAACTTCTGATGGCATTTCTATGTTGGTGTTGGAATTTTCTAATGAGCTGTTTCGGGTAACATGGATACTATTTGACCTTGATGATTTACCAGCTGACTGAAGAGTTTGATTGCTTCCCTTAATACTTTCTAATTCCTTTGAATATACCTCTTCGCTCCTTTGAAATCTTTGCGCGTGCGGTGACAAGGGTGATTTGTTCATTGGTATCGATGTCACACTTAAAGACCTACTGGGCGAGTTATTAATTGATCTGTCTATATTAATCTGTTTGTTTTCAGCTCTATAGGGTGTAGTTGTACCGGCCTCTATGGAGCCGTATGCGCTATCTTTTGTGGAACTGTACGATGATCCTTCCTCTTTTACGCCGTATCTTCTGACCACGTTCGCTGGTGCGACCGGCTCGATATTCTGCACGTCGTAAGACAAAGGGTTTCTGTCAACCGTCTGATGTTTCGTCCCTTCAACCACTTCTCCTGTTCTCGGGTTGATGTGCTTCTCTGTGTCGTAACGTAGTGTTACCCTGTGACTTTCGTCAATGGGATGAGGGCGTGACCTGTCTTCTAATTCACCATCGCTATCATCGTAAATACTTTGCTCATAGTTGCTCTCCTCCTGAAAAAAACAATCGAAAAAAACTTTTAATAATTGTGAACATGTGGCCTTTTAAACGTAACATCACGCCTGTAATCCCTGAAGAAGTAGGCAGAGGAGTGTAGTACACTCCCAAATTTCACCAGTTACGTGTACGTCCTAATATGGAATAGGAAGTGGTGGTGGTGAATACGTTTTTACTAACAAATATCTGATGAAATGTCTACCAATTATTGTTTCTATTATTATTATGTTTTATAACATCAGTCCGGCAGATCTAAAGTTATTTGCTTTATTCCTTTTTTTCCATTGTTGGGCAAAATTCTCTTTCAATACC
>DWEG01000411.1:0-11272 GCA_018245845.1 Apyrrothrix hygieia | reverse complement strand
TTCACAAATTATCATCTTACATAACCTGATAGTTAGTTAATAAAGTTGATAATAAAAAATAATATTAGGTAGACACACAGAATAGTCTGTTGAAAATTCCAAAAAAAAACATGAGTGTATGTATTCTTATAAGAATTTTATCTCAAATGTTATAAAACAACTCATTGTCCTTAATCTCTTATTATTGAAGTCCTTAGATTTAAATCGCATTGCAAATTTGTCTATTTATAATCATATACCCCATATTATGATATAAAAAAAAACCGTAATAAAACGAAATCGATTTTGAAACATTTGAAACATTAAAAAATAGCGAAAACATTCTAATGGTATTTAACTGAAAATGTTATTTCAATATTTTATTAAATAGATTAGTTGTAAATTATAACTATTAGAAATATGTACTGGTGTCGGCTACTAATAGATAAACGTTGGACAATGGGAAAATGACCAAGTAAAAAAACGAACACACCTATATATACATAAATATTGTTGAAGCGTACCTAGTTTTAAAAGCAATTTCATAGTTAATAGTGAAAGCAGAGCAATAAACACAGAATTTAATTTGCGCTGTACGTTGCACGGCAAAAATAATATAAGGCATGAGGCAAAAGAGAGGGTGAACAAAAAGTTTCTGACACAAAACACTGGGGACTTCTTACTCTCAGCGTTATCTTCGACCCGAATCTCTTTATGGCTGAAGCTATCTATGCATTTAATCCACTTTCTCTTTTTATCTTAAAACAGAAAAAGGTTTGCGTCTTTTGTCCGCGACCTCTGATAACAGTGACCTTTCATTTCACCGTTATTAAACGAAAATACACCTGTGTAGTCGTCGGACGCTGGGGAGATTTCATTAAAAACATGGAGGTGGGGTAATTGGAATCGTCAGAATAATACTACTTTTGTTATTCCGTCTTCTAGATTTATACCTACGTATATACGTTTATGCTTAAACCTGATTAAGTCAAATTAAACTGGCTAGACGTATATTTGTAGCTCTGCATAATTAGAGTACGAGCTCAACATGAGCATCGTCCTATGATTACTTTTGATTAAATCTAAAGAGAAACCCTTTTACCGATCCAGGAGGACAAAAAGACAATATATTCGTTTCGGGTTTGAGACATAACCCAGACATTTCGAAGACATCGCATATACAAGAATCTAGGAGGACATTACTAATTATCATGCACATTATTTATTTGATAAGTATATAATAAAAATATTTATTAATCTAACGGCAGAAGGGCATGTAAGGTATAGCTGTAGAAGGGGTTGAATGTTGAATAAACGAACTTATGACATTGTGGCAGTACAGAGGTTCAGATATACATAACTTCTTAAAACAACTAGTTAATTTAAGTGCGAGGTGTTGGAAATAAAAATATTTAGATAGGTCATATAAAGTGGATAGAATATATAATGTGTGAAGCTAAATTTCGAAAAGTGTTGATAGATAAGAATATTTTATATAGAAATGCTGAATATATTTCTTAAGTAAGTAAAAAAGTTAAGACAAAAATTAAATATATTATTAATTTTTACCTGAACCAAACCTTAGAAGAATAGCGTAAATTATTGATATTTGCAAAGGAAAACGACGAAAAGCAATTCTTGTGAAAGCCAAATACTTTAAATCGAAGTATATAAATATTCAATAGCAAAAATTGGAAATGATTCGAAGAACACTTGGAGTACATAATCACATTTTAGACAGTCAGATTCAGATTAACATGACACCGTGTAGCATGGAATTTAGTCGTGTGTTTTAAAGACGTCGATGAACACGCCATTAGCGTCACCGCAATCAGCAAGCAACTTGAGGATCTGATCAATGAGCTTTACAACCGATTACGTTATAACTTGCCCACACGGGCAGAATCATTATCTTAGTATCAATGTTGACGTCTGAATAAATCCGGGTATTAATAAATCCTGAGAACAGTCTCTGGAGGAACTGCTGAACTAATATCCAGTTTGTTGGACCTACGAATAATTTCATATATAGACTGTTTACTCAAGTTAACAATACACCAATATAAACAAGCGGCTAGTAAAGGAAGCTTATTCTACTGAGTAACGTCAAGATCTAGACTAGGTCTAGTCAAGCAAGGTCTACTGACTTTATGTTCAATCATTCTAAATTAAATACTTCGGATTCATCGAGAGACTATTATCGATAAGCCTCACTATTGGCAAATTCAGTTCTTGTGTCATGCCAGCAGGTTAGCAGATATTTCAGCACAAGCTATATGATCTTGAAAAGTTCTAAGGTATTGGGGCCAGAGTTCATCAGGTTGGCACGAGTATGGTTTTTGGGCACAACTTGTACATTGACAAGTTCCTAAGATTTCGTAACTCTCCGAGACTGGTAAGAGAGGTTATAGAGGCGAGTCAATACAGCAGTCATCATGCGTGCTCAGTTTTTAAGTGCTATTGTGGGTATATCACCTGGGCTACTAGCTTTTTTATCACCTACATAGCGCGTAGTTTAATCACCTCCTTATAGTGGATTTGGGTTTTACAATTTCGGTTATGAATATACCCAAAGGAGGTAACAAAGTCAACCATTTTTCCAAGGATAATTAATTACTAGGTGACCTTGAGAACACAGAGCCATGTATAAGAATTGGTAATTAACGCATACATGTATTTGCTTTATTTTCATGAATCCAATAGTAAATTTAAACCGCAGGCTAATTGTTACGTAACTCTCCGTTTCTGCGCAGAACGAAACAATAAATTCTACAAACAATTACGCGTCGAAGCCGTCTTCATACACTTCAGCTAATATATAAATCAGTTTATATTTGCCCTTATTCTTGCTGGCTTAAAGCCTGAACAAATCTTTATCAAGGGAAATAATTATTTAGGCACGTTGAATGTTAGAGATATTTTTTTCTCTATAAGAATGTTTGTGCACGTTACTACTGAAGTAATGAATTATTGTATTTGTAAGTATTAGTATGTATATAGTATTTAGTATGTGGATCGATTTTTTCAACAACACAAAGATGAAGATATACTCGTATGTATTTGTAACAACATTTCCTAAGATGATTAAAATTTTTCAACTGGGCAGTTAAGTACAGATATAAAAAAATCCGTACAAAATACTTTTACATTCTACTATCGACAGACAATATTTCAGATGTGACTAGGTGTCCTTGCAATGAAGAGATTCTCGTGCTACCTATTTTCCCTAGAACCGTAGACACAACACTTGCCGATACTTCAGGTATAGTTTTTCTGGATAGTAAGCAACCACGATGAGCAATTTTTTGAACTGCATCACAACCATTATGGCTAAAAAGGTATAGAGCAATAAGCAATCCTTTAAAAAACGACGGGAAAACTGCAAGAGTTTTTCTCTTTTCTGTGACATGGCTTAGCGTAGCTAAAAAATCTAAAAAAAAGTGTTACAGTTGTATATAAAATACATCTTTATTGTGAACATAAATATTTGTAACAACATTATGCTACATCCTCACATTCTCGTGTTTGAATGAGGTGTATCTACAGCATATCTATAATTCAATGTTAATTAGGACCAATAATTTTAGAAAATTACGTCTCCAAGAGTGAAAGCCATTAGTCTACAAAGGCTGTTTACAGGTGAACATGCTTGTAATTAATTTCTGCTTATTAGAACGATTACATCGTAAAACCATGTACTTCGACTGGGAAGGTAAATTTATTCGTAAATACAGACGGTTTGGCTCGCACCCAATTATACAGCTTAATTATTGTGAAACGTATGCGTACTAAATTATTTATTTTAGGTATTATATTAAGCAATGTTTAAAATAATAGGAACAGCTGTTTTATTACGCGATTCCGATACAAAGTCGGTAAGATATACTTGAAGTTGTTTTTAAGATAACAATTGTTCCACATCATTTCAATCATGTGAAACTCGAAATAGGGACAATATTTTCCTATGGAATTCACGACAGTTGTCAATCAGGTTTATTAATATAATAATTATTAATGATAAGGATAATTAATAATTAAAAGGAAAATGCAGAAGTTCAATGTAATGTTGTGGTAGGGTTTCGGGGGGTTTCAATGCGGAAAGAGGAAGTGCGAACCAAGGTTTTTCCCTCCACAATGTTGTAGAGAAGTATATGATAGCAAATCTAAAGATTTCCTGCGATTTTCTAGAGTTAGAAATGCATTTGACAGGGCTATCTGGAAAGAACTTTGGGACGTTTTACCAGAATATGAGAGAAACTGATGGCCTGCTCCATGCTGATCGGTCTCCATACATAGACTGTCAAGCATCCGTGCGATTGTGCGATGTCGCACCAGTTTGATATCGATATTGGTGTCAGACAAGGGTGCATATTGTACGCACGAATATTTATCATATATCTGGATAAATATAGGGTAGAATTCATGAAACATAAAAACAGCATCCACAAATAAAAGCTTAGTTTTTGTAGGACTAAGTAAGGTATTGTCTTCTAAACTATATTGAATACAAGAATAAGATTTAGATAAGAAAATGCAAAAGGGAGTCCAGAATAGATAGATACCTACTTCAAATCGCCATGCAAATATGAACCCGGAACCCGTTCCACAATAGACCATCATTGCACCCTAGAAGTGTCTGTTGTGTAAATGGACACGTATTATGTACTTGAAATTTGTAAATCCTATTAAAACACAGTCAACTTCGGAACGAACACATCTGTTTTATACTTTAAAAGCTTGTTCCGGTAATTATCTGAATATCTTGATCTTAAACTTGAATTAAATCAAGCTTGATTATTTGACTGCTGTGACTTTGTTTGCTTTGACTGCCTGGTTGGTCGTGATGACTGCAAGCGCGACTGCAGATCGAGAGCTCCTGGGTTCAATTCCCGGGTCGAGTATTATAGGATTTTTCTAAATTAGATTCTCTAGTAGAAGTTTCTAGCAGTAAGTCGGAATCTGGATTTGTGCCCGATGTATGGCAATAGACTCGCCATCTATTTCATAATGGGACGTAAATGTAACTGGTGAAACATGGGAGTATACTATACTCCTCTGCATTATTCTTCGGGGATTACAGGCGTGATGTTACCTTGATTATTTGTTTTTGCATTGAATAATATCATACATTTTTAATTTGACCTATGATTTCGCCAAATAATACTGAACGTTTAATATTCATGTGTATTAGTATTAAGGCATCTAATGTTTTTTGGTACAGTGGAACTTGATCCCATGAATTACGAATGTTGTTTTAAATTGTGATGTTATTGTCTCCCCTAACGCTTATGCTGAGTCTGGCCCAAAAATGCAATTCAGCAAAAGGCATTATGTCACCGTCGTTATGAGAACTTCGCACTCCACAGTTTCCCCTTGTCAACCGTATTCAACGGCTCTTTGAATCTTTATATATTATTTTGATAATAACAGTAATAAAATATAATAATTTTGTAAGTATAAAAATAGTCGAAATGAGGTCATTACGCTGCATATGGGGCGTAACAATATGAATATTGATGGATACATGTGCCGAAGGAGACCAAGAGTCTCCTATCTGGACCAAACAGGTCTCATATTGAAGATATGAAAAGTCTAGTCTAGTCTTTGAAACTGGCACGTGTGTGTGTGAAGAGAGTGTTTCATGTGGATGACGCACGTCAGCTCTCTAAGGATAAATATGTTTGATACGCGGTGCACTTTACGTACTCTGTAAGGGAACTGGTTTGATGATATACATTAATAATATTAGTTCGTGTAATTGATTTAAAACATTTATTTAAAATCAACTTGTGGCAAGCGCTACAATGTGTACGGCAGCTCGACGGAAATTGAAGAAAAAATTCCCTCTGAAATGTAAATGTAATGTGTCCGCTCAATGCGTAGAACGTCGCGTCTGTGACCTTGTGAAGTAAAACTTAGTGAAAAATAACATGTACTCAACATAGAAACTTTTCCAAGCGACACCTGTCTCCTGAGCCGGGCTGTAAATTTATTGAAGGTCACTAATATTTACCTACTATGTCTGATTGTCAGATGCCGCCTGGAATCCTCGAAAACCTGTGTAAATCAAAATCTTCTTAGGTCAGTGCTCTTTAATACTAACAACATTCCTCAGTCCTTGAGGACAAGTAAATAGAGAGTACTAATAAATAGTGCTTGTTATACTATTAACGGTCTGTGGATGTTATCCGCAGAGTTACTTAGTAAGCTAACAAGGGATCATTTCCTGAAGTTTCTCTGTGAGATAGACTTAGAAATTATGAAATTTATCAGACAAACGTTACTGACATTAGTTTCCAAATTAGTAGACAATGAAGACATGGAAGCTACAAAAAATCTGTTGGAAATTGATGGGTCCACCTTGTGTTTTAGCGATATTTGTAGGAGATCTATCTCCAGGAGCGAACGTCTCTGTGTTGAAATGATAGTGATGCTGAAGATGTGGTCTACTGAAACGAAACGTAACCTCGGCCTACCTGTTTGAGGATTACAGGCGTAATGCTTGTAATCCTCGAAGAGATAGTCAGAGGAGTGTACACTCCCACGTTTTACCAGTTACGTTTATGTCCCTTTATGGAATAGGTGGTGAGTCTATTACCATACACTGGATACAAATCCAGATTCCGAGCCACTGCTAAAAATTATTACCAGAAAATACCATTAGTACCCGACTCGGGATTTGAACCCAAGACCTTTCAATCGGCAGTCGTGCTTGCAACCAACACGACCAACGAGTCAGACATATATTGCAATCCATTACAATTTCAATTAAAGCGATAATACACTAAGTACATAATAAACTTTTGTAGTCACTTTAAAGTATTCGTAAATGTTACAAAAGTAGTTAAAATGTTCTTTTTACATTCCATTTCAGTATATAATATTAACGAATGATTAGTTAATGTTCAATAAATACTTATATTTAAATGATTCTAGAATTTGCAAGGAGATTCGCATATTAATTTCCCATCTACGCATTAAGCAGATGTTCTAAGTGTAGAATAAATAAGATCGTACTTCGAAGTAATTGTACCTACACTGTTTAAGCGCATATTAATACCGAAGTAATAAACTCGATCGATTCTGTAAACGTGTTCAGATTTCGAAAAACTTTGAAGTTACTTATTTCTTAACTTAAAAATATGTGTAAGAAAATGAAGAAAAATCCCCCTATTTCCGTTATGATCATCAGCAGCACGTTTCCGTTCACTGCTGGACGTAGGCCTCTCCAATAACTCCAATTCAACCACTGTCAGACACTTTGCGTACATCCTCACTTGGCAGAAAGGCGTCCTGCGCTACGTTTGCCAAAACATGTATGTACCCACGGTTATCGGTTCTGCGACAGATGTGACCATCTCACTGCCATGTTCCTATCAAGAATGCCAAAATTACTAATATTCTTTTAATTATGTACCCCCCTTTATTATTTAAATGAAAAAACACAATGTTGTTCCTTTTATCCTACCGGCCAGTCTCACATGTTTAGAGGAGTCCTTAAATAAAATTGTTCTTACGTCGGCCTCTCTCGTTTCAGACAACCGCTCCAACTGTCACTCTTTGTCACGCGCGACATGATTAACATGTAAAATAATTGTATGTAATTACGCGAAGTTATAATCTTTATTATGCGTAAGCGAAAATTATTAACGCAATAGAACCCAAAACAACGATTTTTAGAACTTATGTCTGTTTGTCTGTGCGTTTTTACACGTTAATCCCAGAAGCGGCTTAACCGATGTGGCCCCCGTTTTAATTGAAATTTTGTGGTAAGCTTCACTTAACATTTCAGTGTTTGTTTCATTTCAATCGGGCTAAAAATAATAAAGATATATCAATTTAAATAATGTGTCGAAAAATGCTTATGATAAGTCTAATAATTATTGTGTCTATGATATGTCTAATAATTATTGGATTTAAAAATACTGTTTAGTTGATTATGGTGAGACTTTGGTTATAGGTTGTAAAAGTGTAACAATTGATTTTATATGAATGCATAGATAAAAAAAATGGTTAATTTCTGAAGTCTACAATTTCAATGTAAATTGAGCATACGAATATATATGGCCGGGCATATTAAATAGAGTTTAGCTTAGGCTGGAAATATCAAATCATGCGGCCAGACCTATGTAAAGAAAATCTGAGAAAATCCGAAAACTGAAATTCACGCTAACAGAGTCGCCGACGATAGCTCGTATACTGCTATAAATTGAAAACAAGAAAGTAACAGAATAAATCGGAAGGACAATGTCGAAATAATAATGGCTCTTTTTTAGACCGGATATTAACCAACTCCATTGTTTTTTATTATGAGCTATACCTATATCTTTACAAGTATTGTATGCACAGTCTCTCACAGGTGCACGTGTCTTGATAAAAAAGTTGAGTTGTAAAATATGTGAATGGTTTGTTCGCGCTTTATTATTATTATAGATCATTCCGCCAAGTCTCTTGTTAGATAGGCAGAGAGCACTGAGTGCCAAATATATTTATTCTTTTGGATCTGATCTGCTTTTTCTAGATTCATTATTTTCCTCATACCCGCACGTTAGTTTCTGAGATCATTAATTTCGCATTCAGCCAGTTAATGGTCTAGATTAGTGACTCTTGGTCTCCCGCAGCATCTGCACCTATCGATATTCGCACCTTACATATGTTTTGTCAATTTCATCTGCCATTCTTGCTACGTGTCTGAACCATCTGCCCGGATTATTATTACCAATACACTTGCGTCTACCGGGAAGTAACTGTAATCAAAACAATTATTCGTCAGATCACCCAAAATTTCTCACATCAATAGACATGATTACACTAATTTCTGCTGAAATGTTATAAAATTGGTCTGTATTGTAGATAACCTGCACGTGTAGTACTAAACTTTCTATAAAAAGCATAGCCTTGTGTAAATTAGAACCAAGTAATAAAATATGGTACTTTTTAAAGTACTGCATATATCATTTAACTTATTTAGAGCTAGATCTTTCCAGCCGCAATCGCAGAATATACGCTGTCGCAGCGACTGGAACCAGGTGAATAGTCTCACAAGCAGGTCAAGAGAAATCGATTTTGATTTTAAAATTATAAAGTTGCTTGTTATACGATTGCAAATATGAAGTAGTGTTACAACTATCACTTCTTCGTTTTTATGTCAGGATAAATTAAAACTATTTACGCTTATTTGAGTAATTTAAACGCATATATAACTATTTATGAATATAAATTACGCAGAAATAACACAGTTATAATAATAATTTATTCATCCAAAAATTGTAGTTACATATACAAGTTATCTTAAGAATTTCGTTTTCACAAACTTTAAGTGCATAATGAATAATGTAAAACATATTTATGTATTCTCGTTTAATATTTGGTATTAACCTTCTACAAAATGCCGCAAATTTAATACAGCCTATGAAAAAGTTGCACGAAAGTTGCCCAAAAAACATTTATTCTTATGTCAACCTTAGGTAAACATTGTAAGACTGAGTGTCTTGAAACTGTGCCAGACAACTGCAAAATAAACATACTAGATGAACAATACTGCATTACCCATGTGCCAACGTCTTATACTTTGGTAAACAAGCAATTTATTGTACAGTTGGATAAATAACTAAATAAGATCAATAACATAAAAAATACATATTTTGTTTACATTTTTTTTGTAAGAACCTATTCACCGAAATCAAAACAAAAAACCTAACATCACACTTGTATCTCCCCGAAGGAGTAGTCAGAGGAGAGTAGTGCACTCCCACGTTTCACCAGTTAGCTTGCATTATCGATTGAAATGCAATTATGGAACTCTTTTCATCACCTTTTCTCTCACTTATGACATGAACAGAAACCATATTAGGCACGTTCTAGAGGTTTATTGATTTAAACGGAAAATTAACAGTTTAGTTATCCCAAGTACTTACTGAAATTACAAAGCATTTGCTGCTATCATGTTCTATCTGCAGTATTATGGTAACATTATTATTTGTTTGATGACTTAATCATACCTTGGTGCATAGAAACCGTACGCTGTGACAGAACACAGCAGGGTTTTGACACCAATTAATGTTTAAGTCAATAACTTTATTGGTAGTATTAACTAAAATCGTTAACAATATGCTAATCTAAGCTTATATATATAAATTTTCTTATATACCTACAGAATTTCCAGTACCTTAATTTAGATATATATATATATTACACAGAAATATTATCAAGCGAAAATTTTCATTCTACATAAAATCATAATTTAAAACATGTATATTAACACTCGTTTTACAATTATAATTCATGTTCTCCCGCTTTCAGCTTATAATTCTATACAAGTTAGACAAATATAAAACCTTGTCTACAAATGGGGTGGAAACCACGTCATTCGCCAAGAGCGTCGTCTCGTGAAGATGTGTGCTCTCGAGTGCACTCAGGACCCTCCGTCATTAAGACATACGTCTAAGGGGATGAGTCATGAGACGAACACTACATCGCAGACCATAAACAAACTCGTTATAAACTGTGCAAAGTCGTATTGTAATTTAAGTATGAAATAGTAACAATTATTTATTTTATTTACTTTGCAGACGATTTTTATTATCTATAATCTATCATATCTATAATATATTCATAATCTTTCCAACGGGCGGCAGTTTGTCCTCAAGTATAGCAATGTGGGTGTAATTAAATCCTATCAGAAGAAATCCTCAGTAATACTAACTGGATAAACATTTACTATCGGCCCAACAGTAATTAATACTTAATAACTAATAGTACTATTCGCTGTAGTAGCAGTACTACAGATAGCACTCCAAGTGTCAGCTACTCCAGTAGTATACATTAGTCGTTAGTAAGATGACTAATAAATATTCCTGTAGTCGTTTTAAAAGTCGGTTGTAGATATCCAAATGTGGCAGGAACAACGTGGACATTTGCTGTTCGATTGCTGCTTTCTAAACAAAGAAAAACATGACAATACATTATGAAAAACAACGAACGGTCCCCATAGATAAATCTCTGACATCCATTATATTACTTATTATTAGAAATGACTGCCTCGCTGGTCGTGTTGGTTGCAAGCGCGACTGCGCATCGAGATGTCCTGCGTTCAAATCTCGGGTCGAGTACTATTGGATTATCCTAAAATTATAACTTGTAATAGTGGCTCGGAGTCTAGATTTGTGCCCGGTGAATGGCAATAAACTCACCACCTATTCCATACTGGGACGTAAACGTAACTGGTGAAACGTGGGGGTGTACTACACTCCTCTGCCTACCTCTTCAGGGATTACAGATGTGATGTTACGTA
>DWEG01000410.1:0-11273 GCA_018245845.1 Apyrrothrix hygieia | reverse complement strand
TTTATTTAAGTTTAAGTCAAGTGAGTCACGATGGCATGTTAAACAAGCTATACTGAATGAGTGTGCCAGAAAGACTCGAGTCTATTTTACGAGACTTCCTGTTGAACCGCCGTTTCCGCTTTAGAGTCGAGAGCGTCCTCTCCTACCCCTGAAGGGTTGGAATGTCTCAGAATTCCGCACTCTACAGAATTGTACTAGTTTTACATTGGCGATAGACTATACAGGCAAAACGTGGAAATTCCATCTTGTTTCAGGATGATACTGCTACTTTACAGTACACGTCGATTTCGAATAAGAAAAATAAAGTTAAATGGCACTTAATAGCATGGATGTAAAGCGAACTTTTGCATAAATTATTTCAAAAAAGTGTGTTTATGTCTGTATGCGTTTCTACACCATTAATATAAGAATATCTTAATGCATATAGCTTTACCTATCCACCTACGTCTAAAAGATACCCGAAATCAGTCGAAACTCACCTCAGTCATCAAATAGTTAGCTACACACCGGAGAGAGTACTGATTACTTTGAATACAGGAAAATTCCACCTAGGACAAATATATGTGCCAGGAGCACGAGTATTGATTCCCTGTCTGTATCCGTATTTAGACATATGTTCATCAGCTTTATACTATAGTCACGTTACAATCTTAAATTTACCATACTTTACGGTCTACCCTGCTTAGGTTCCGATGCACATCATTTTGTGATCTGCTCCCGTCTAGGCATCACACGACACAACTGTGAACCGTCTGACATCTCTCATATCGACAACAATATGCCTACTAGATACATCATCCTAACGGTCAACACATTTAGTAGCCCTATTGGCGGATACTAAATTCAATACAAAATATGTCGACAGGCATAAATGCCTGCTGATACATTATAGGTCTTAGACACAACTCACTCACTAGTAGCACTATTTTAATGCAATCAAAGTATTTATCACTGACATAGATAGGTATTTATGTCGTCAATATAAACTGTAGGTACATTTATCCGTACAGATAAATGTTAATAATCATTGCTAATTACATCCGCTACATACGATTTGTATTCAACTGTTGTGTATATATAAACAGTAAATAATAATAAATATTGTAAGAAAGGTATTTAACGCTATACAAAAAATGAATGTAAAATGTGCACCGTTTCTCTGACAAAATACCTCAAACGTTACGAATGTTTAATAAGTATTGCGGTTGATCGACAGTGAACTCTTGCGCAGCCCTACTGGTTCCCGCGCATTCCACGACGCCATCTTTGAACTACATTATTAATGCTTACGGCACGCCAAACACTGGCTTTTTTCTCTTCCTGAGACCACGCTGCGGGATGTATTTGTTTTTAATCAACTTCCCGACCATATTTTTGATCCCTTTCAACGGCAATGAAGCGATTAAACATTAAGATCACGTGTTGTATCTACGTCGACAATCAAAAAGTGCCAAAGTATAAATTAACATAACCCACTCACATAACAAAATTTATTAGGTTTTATCATGTTTAATAGAAATAGGTATATATATTAAGACTCTGAAGAACAGTTTTTTAATACAGGCACACTATCTATAAAATCTTTTATATATAGACTGGCAACTAATTACGAAATATAAATAGTTGTTACTGAAATAAAGAATTATTATGATTATCTTAAATAGCTCTTTTATGCTGTATATAAATTTTAATTCTTCTTCAAGCTCTTAATCTGATTACGCTGTTTACAATTCCTTTTATGACCAGTCTAATTATCCAACACAATTTGTAGTATTACTCTAACATAACACTGCTCATGAACTGTTTCTAGATTTATAAGTAAACATAAATATATTGTTATCAGGATTGCTTATGATTGAGAAAATAACAAAGAGTCTGCATACGAAAAATTAACACAGACCATGTAACAATCAACGAACACAAATAAATTGTTATCGTTTCATGCTTTTAAAAGTAATTGTTTTGTACGAAGGCTTCAATAAAGAAAAAATTGCAACAGCTCGTCAACGTTTGAATATGTTGGCCATTATGAGCATGATCATCCCACACGTCACAGGAAATCCCGTTAGTTACAATCAATGTTTCGCGGGGGTGCAAAACTTGGCTCTTTATTGCCTGGGAATCCCTCCCAGTCTTCATCATAGGGTTTCCCGGGACTCCAGACGAGTTCCCACCCCATATTTTTCAGCAGTTGTTAACTGTCTACGCTTTACACGCCCCATTTTAATCAACCCCCTGTTTAGTCACTAATAAAACTTTCGGTAATTTATAGGGATAACCCAAATTTAATGACTGACTCATCTCTCGGCCGCCAAAATCGCTGCAATCACGACAAATGAGTTGCAATATTTTTGAATGCTCTTAATCTAATCTTTTTTGAAATGTTACTATGAAAATAATAAAAACGAATATCTTTAATCCTATTTGGCGTAAATTCTATTATACATACACATTTTAATAATTTTACAGCTGAAAGATATATTCTGAGAGCATATATTTGAAGTGAATTTAATGATTCGCTGATATCTTAATATAGCTCTAAATCTAACTTGTTCCTGCGCCGTCACCAGTTCCATTGGTTTACTGAATGGATGGCCACAGTTCGGTCCCTTCCTTTTTTCTGATACGGCTGACATTGACATTCCGCCGGTCCATTACGGTCTTTCTCACGTGCTTCCCCGAATCCATTCATTCCATTTACACCGACTGGAAGTCTCTTAACTAATAAAGATGTTGACCGTCAACAGAATTTGTACCTTAAAGTGTTCTGGTTTGAGAGCGTTTCGCTCAATTCTCGGCTCGGTCGTTTTAAGTGATTCGGTCCCGTCTCGCGGGTATCGGCTGAGTGTCGCGATAACGACGGTATCCATTAACGTTATCGTCACGTTATCGTGGCGCCGGCGCCGCTCGCCTGACACAAATATAACTGGTCAGTGTTTGTCTTTGTCCGCTCTTGTTAGGTGGGTGTTCACTACCCTTTTATGAACGCAGACGCATCATTGTCGAGTGCTGTACACTTTGAAACTCGTGTTTTATTCTCCAAGTCACCAATCGCACTTAATCTTCGCGTATTATCTATCCGTTACGTAATTATCGACTGCATTGTCACAGATAATCTCTGTAGGTATTGTGACATTATATCACCCGAATTCGATGCAATATCAATTAATATATATTGACATAATTGTTATGTGCTTTTAACTGCTGTTTTAATGTTATAGATTTTTTTTGTTACTTTGATATCGCAATGAATACGTCCAATTTATTTTTCGACGTTATGCGTTTTCGATAGAAACTTGACGACAGCGTCTTTGGATATGTTGTTCGTAATACCTTTATCGGTTGGAGGATGTGTTTAAGTGCTTTCCGACTTGTAATAAGTGGCGACACTCCATACTCTGTGGCAGGTTTATTATGGGGGTGTGTCCTCGAATTGATACGTCATGGTTTGATTTATGGTGGTTTTATGTACGCGGACGGTTTTATTTCTACTCCAGTTGTCTGTTGGACGATTAAATCCAATAGTGTTTGTGTCGTTTTGATGCTAACTAGTTCATAGGTGCTTTCAAATCGGATCTTGTATTTTGTAAAAGTCGTCAGCTATTCAGTCTACTTACCAAATTCGGGAGAGACGGGACGAGTTATTTTGAATGTTAAATCGAAAAGCGCGTACCTACTTACGTCATATCTTTGATAAGGTAAGATATGAGTAGGTTGCGTGATCGCCATTGATAGCACCTGCTGTGGGACGTATTAAAGTTGATCGGTTTTGAATATGAGAAATTCTTGGCAGTATTCTCGATTTTGATGTGATATTAAACCCTTATTTAATTTCAGTCTATACACTTCATATATCTATATATCTATACACTTCTTATTGCAAGCTATTGTGAAACCATGGTAGAGCCCTTTGTAAATGACGACGGTGAAGAAAAAGTTTTAGTATGTCAGGCCGCTAAGATCTTGTTTACAATACGAGAAATTTGTATTTTATTAACACAAATGAAATCGTACAATATGTTTTATCTTCTATGAATATTTTAATCTTATCAATCAAACTATTAAAATTAACTAGCCGTTACGAAACGACTTATTATTTCATGTCTGGGTAGATATGACGCAACATCACGCCTATATATCTCCGTAGGGGTAAGCACAAGAGTGTAGTATTCCCACGTTTCACCTATTATTGTATACGTCTGATGGAATAGGGGGTGAGCTTAGTGCCACACACCGGGCACGAATTCAGACTTCGAGCCATATCCAGACTGGGCAGATATGTTTGTTATTTTAATTTACTACTTTTAAATCGTCATGTCCCCTATGTAGTATAGGATTACAAGGAACGTTTTCATTTATTCATACTGTCCTCTCATGTGTGTCTCACTAATTTAGAGTACAGTCGTTTTGTTACGTTTTCATTTCGATTATACGGTACAATGTAGAGACGTTTACGCTACACTCCACGCGATACTCTCCCGTGGGTTATAAAAGCTCTCGCGGTGTCATTGGGCTTTCAACTATTCGGTTGCGCGTGTGAACGCGCCTCTCTCCATCGCCGCTCTCCTGCATTCACATTCTTTGCTATCTGGTCCTACTCTCCCAGAAAATATCTACGAATTACGATCTAATCTATACACCGGTATTTTTACATTTTGGATACACAGATCCAAATGTGTCATTCGTGTTCAGTGTTATTACCTACCTATTGTCTGAGTACTTGTTCGGTTTTTATTGTGCACTAGGTCAATTGTGTCGCTACCTTTAATCTCAAGAGTCCTTCTAGTAAGGTATATTCTTTTAAATCAATGATTCGTTCTAGTATTTTCATGTTTAAAAAGTTCTAAATTCTATCTTTTAACTAAATAATGTTTGAGTGGTTTTATTTTAATAATACAAGAGCCGAAACAAGAACTCCGACCCGTCACTGTGCGCCGCCACGCCCCCAGCCGTCCACGATTATCCCGCATTCCTGCTAAATTAACTGGCGAATATTTATTTAAATATCCCACCACTAACCGTGCATTAAACTCAAGCCCATAAACCCACACAGCCGTGAGCTAATCGTGTTTTGAAATTTTTAAAATTTTTCATATTTAAACGGATGCTAAGAGATAGAGCAGCATTTAAAGTGACGTTTTGATTGTTTGGTGAACAAGTAAGGAAAAATTTAATTCAGATAAATCAATACATACATGCATAGATTGTTGTTACTATTTGTTCGTATACAAGATTTCTGTCACATTTCGTTTAATCATATGGACGTTTTCACCTTCAGTTACTATAATATAGTATAGTCTTATATGTCCCATGCATATGTTCATGTATTGCATTAATATGTGACGATACAGATATGTGACAATCTGTGCTTTCCGCTCGCCTCTTAAGGGATCTAGCGTGACGATACAATAACAATAAATTCCAATATATACACAAATTTAGTCGGATACGATTAGTCTGAAAAGCGGGTTAATATGCATGCCACTGTGGAAAGTTCGCGAACATCCATTGTTTTACAATAAGCGGAGGATACAATAATATTTGAAAACACGCATTCAAATGTAGGTAGACGCGCTTACACGTGGAGTATTCGCAATAACAGAACGAACATCTTATTAGATATGGATGTAGGTGTTAGTTCGAACCTAACTTGTTCAAAAGCGAATGTACTTCGGAGCATATGTTAAACATAACACAATAATAGCAGAATGAGATTTGATTAACTTTTTTGTATTTTATTAGTAAAATACAATATGGTCATGGATTACAAAAGCTCAGATGACATCATAGTGTTCATGTGGAGTCGTAAAAATCTATGTTTTTTAAGGTCGCGTCCACTTTAGTATTTTTATTTCCGCTAATAATATGTTAGGTATTTAATGAATTCTGGCGCCGTCTTGGATCAACGGGGTCAAATAGATAAAACTTTGTTCACATTATAATAATATTGTAAATAAAATATCTCATTTTGTACCGGTCTACATACGTCAATGTTTTTTTACATTCATAATGATACGGTTCGTCTTTGTCCGCGACCAGACGGCGAAATACAAATCAATGACATTTACGACATATGTACATAAGTGATCGTTTGAAGGGAGTTACAAACTTAAAACCATTTTTATAAGGTTCACTTGCGGCACTACAATTGCAGTAAATATTCTGTTGTTAAACAGCAGTTAATTAAATTTGTCTTCCGGTTTGAAGACCGCACTTGACTTTAAGGTACGAGATGTAACTTAGCAATCACGGCTAGAAATTCTCTAGAACGATACACGACCAGCAACGATTTAGCTTTGGCACCTGATGTCGCTGCAGGTGGTGCAGGTGTCCATAAATGCCAATATTACACTTCTATTACATCAAACGCTAGGAAAGTTTAAAAAAAGTTAATTTCCCTTGCTATTATCGTACATAGTCGAATATGTAAATCTCTTACCCCCTGGAAATAAAGTGAAACAGAGAGGTAATAGTAAGTTTTACGTAAAGAGTAGAGAGAGATGGGAGATGCCCCTGGAAGATTTTTGTCCTAGGTGGGCCACAAAATTCGATCCTCCTCTGACCTCACCTAGCCTTTAACACCTGAGTTCGAACATATGGCGCACTGTGCACAAGACATTTCAACAGTATAATAATAGAGGTTGAGGTGACGATGAGGATTATATCATGATGTTGTGTATGCTGTTGTCAACTACGTCATTTGAAGAATGCCAATTCCAGCCGTATTATTATATGTACATTTGGAAAGATGTATAATGATATGTACTTATATATGTGTATGTGGCTGCTGGAACAAGTTTGATATGATCTCCAATATGTAAATAGGGTTCTGATAAATGTATATCACATTTAATCGCAAGTGCGGACACACCTACTGTAAATATATTTATATATTCCTATAATATATTTATTCACATACATAAGTTATCAATGTTGCGCGCCGTGAATTATTTTGTAAAGCTAACAGTCTTTCGATTTGAATCGTTTAATATTCGTTCGAAATTCCTTATAAATTTGGTAAAGTTACCACCGACCAGACAGGTCTGGCCGACTAACGAGCTTGGAAGAAACAACCGTTAACCCTTCAATGATCTTAGCAGGAAAATGTGCACCCTTGTTTCGATATGAAGTGTTAGGTAGATCGCAACAGTACTACATGATACGTTCAAATTCAACACTGCGGGGAAGGCTGGCCAGGCGAAGGACCAGAGCCGTACGTATCATGAAGAAAATGTTTTTAAAGCGATTTGTTTTCCGTATTTCGGTTGTGCTTATTGGCCATCAGGAGAAACCACGCACTTGTGAACAGCCACGGATCGCAAGGGTACTGACTACTTATTTCTAACTGTTCATACTTTCATACGGACACAGACAAAATGCAAGGTTAGTATCTGACTTACCTGTACAGCAAATAGAATAATATTCGTAATAGAGAAGAGAAGAGAAGCGTATTTAAAATTGGAAAGTTCATCTTCCATTAAGGGATATATTGGAATAGACATGTTAGGAGTCGATTAAGCCCAATTGAAACTATGTTTTATTTTCACCCTTACAAACGTATTGTGGGACGCCTTCTGTACAGGTGGAATGACGGTCTGCGAAAGTCTGCAAGCAGAAGCTAGAGGCAAGGCGTAGTGGTGATCTTTAGGAGAGGGCTACGTTTAGAAGGGAAGTAATACAGGCATCAGCCTGTAATCATCAAAGTATAATAATGATTATTGTGACATTGATTATTCTAGAGGTTCTATGATCAGTAGAGAAATGGAAGGCAGGTAGACATCAACATTACATGGACAACAACGCACAGCTGATGCAATCTGACTACAGCACATCATTAGTGCGAACAGTTTAACCAACGACAAGTCATATTAGAGACTCGTTATCTCGTGTAATGGAGTGCTAATTGAAGAATTGCTTGTATCTGGACGACAAAAATAAACGTGACGGTGTTAATAACAAAACCAAGTTGCCTACACACCGTAAGGATACTTGGCAGACGTACACAGGACGGATCCAGCGCAGATGTGTCCGTCAGACCGCAACATGAACTTCCGTTTGCCGCTACATCCCCTGGGAGGATAATGCGTAAGAAAAAACGAGTATTCTACTACTTTTTCGTTAGCAACACTTAAACAATACCTTGGTTGCACAAAACACAGAATTCATTAACTGCGTATTGTCAAAGAGGCTGCGTCACTCACTTCTGGCTACGTTACGCTCCGTACTGTATTGTAGGCTATCCGAGGGTTCAACTGGCTATGAAACGAATCTTGAAATTTTTGTTCTTAGCCACGTCGACACAGTGATTGCGGATGCAGCGGTCAAAGCAGCAAATCGATTATTATCGATTTATTATCGCGAGTCGGTTATTATTAATCGGCACCTTGCTACTAACATTGTTGGGTATCATATTACTCTAAAACATGAAATGAAAAGTTGTCGTTGTTCTATGCAACCTGATCATGTGATACTGACCACTAAAACTGGTTTCAACTGAGTCATGGCATCTGAAATTTCAATCAGTTGGACAACCATACAAATTTTATCTCATTATCTCTATGTTTTTATACATTACCGTACGTTAGACGTCATGTAATATAAATTTATTATAGGTTTAATAAGTTTTGGTACTTCCTATGACTTCAATTAATAAGTTGCAAACCTATGGGGCTTAAAATCGAAATAGTATTCCTAAGCCTGTTTTTCATTTATTTATGAACAAGAATCTAACTACGAAGAGTTGAATGTATAAATCCGTCAGTGCATAAATTTGTTTAACTTGAAATATTTTACTGCTTGTTGTATTTAGCGTGCTTAAAGCAGTTTTAATATTAATCAGGTAATTCGTAAGATTTATTTACAGCATTCTTGCGAGTTTGTTGCACCTCCAGAAGTGTTTTAGTAAACGTTTCTGTAAAGTTCGTTTATTTAATGTTATTGAAATAAAAAGCATTTTATTCATTAATTTAAATGTGTGCCACATTCATAGGTGTTTCTGTTTTTATTGTTGTATATAGTGTAAAACCGCAAACGTTCTCACTAAAGGACATGAGCGTTCTGTCGAGGTTACTGTCTCTGCTCTATTACTCTCCGAACAATTAAAACGTTTACCTTTCACCCCCCGTTTAAAAGATTCTCGATAGTTTACATTAGTTGGTAATGTTTGTAGACTTACAAAATGTTCTTCCGTTAGTTTATCATATTAACATTTATTAGTATTCCTTAAGTAAATATTAAATATTGAAATACTATTTTTGGAATAATACATTTATTTGTTATTTAAACGTTTATGTGACTAGCTGTGCGGAATATTTTAATATACAAATTAAGAACTCCAATCCAAGAATCCAAAACGTCCCAACATAGCCATTCGTAAGTAACTGTTACTTTCCTAAAGAACAAAGTCTCATTCCGGATTTGAGACTAATACCTGGTACATTGTCCAGACGCTGTCGCTGTTCATTGACCTTCGTGTGATTTTGTCTTCATCAGTACACTCGAATGAGAATCTCGATTATCGCCATGACGGCTTCGATACCTATTTGGAACCTCCTCGTGAATTACGATCTCATTGAGAGAGCATTGCAATCGTCTCGCAGGTGTCCAGACGTGATGTCATCGCAGACTGGACGGACTGGTCTGAACTCGGGAGGTTTATCACCTTGGAGTTTAGCGTCGCGACGATGGCGGCCTGCGGAAATATTTTGGGCCTCATCCAGTTGTCAATATCAAATACACATTTTTTTTTCGCGTTTTGATCATGTTTTTATTCATAATTAAACTGAGTGTTATATCGTATAGAATAACAATTGAATGATTTAGGCACAGTTAACACTGTTGGCAAATGAAATTTGATAGCAAATATCTGGTACTTGTTGACATGTATGCCACGCCTGTTCTATAGGGGTAGGCAGAGATTAACAATTTCCACCGCCTATGGTTTGGAAGGCTTATTTCGCCTCCTCTCCGTGTACATATGAATGATCATATATTATTAAATTTTTCACATATTTTCCAGAGCACGGCGAAAGCACAGAAGATGCGAGGAGAACGGACCATGAGCGGCTTGTTACGGGCTCCTTCGCGACCGACGGGGAAGGTGAGGTTACCATTATTTTATTATATCATATACATACTTACATATACATATCCTCACGCCAGGACCCTGACGGGGTAGGCAGAGAGCACGGAGTGCCTAATATCTCTATTCTTACAGACCTGCCGTTCTTCTTCTATATACATACATATGTTTTAATTTCTCATTTATCTTTTTCACTTTCATGTGTCCATTTTTATCGTTACTATTTTATGTTAATTGACGCTTGAGAAAAAAGTGACATTAAAGCGACGTTGCGCCTAAGATATCTTCTGTATTTATACTTCTACATTTATCATTGTCTTTGCTCAAATCATAAAGTTAAAATACTACCACGTATTGTTGTGATTTAAAACTAATCACGAACCGTCAAGAAAGCCACGTGCGACTAGTGTCGTTTTCAGCTGAACGAAGGCTGGTCTGCTCCAGTGTTCAATTAGCCACAATTACCCAGTTACTCGGTCAACGAACCCCCACACTCAAGGCTTCCGCTACGTCTTTTGAATTCGTAGTTTATACCATATCACGCCTTGCTACTACCACACATGTCAGTTGTAAAAATATCATCGTACGAACGTAACAACGTAACATCGCCTGTAATCCCCGAAGAGGTGCGCAGTGGAGTACACTCCCACGTTTCACCAGTTGGTTATTTTTTCAACAACATTTTATGCCATTGCAGTGTAGTGGGCAGTCTGGTAATGTGGCAGAGGCCACATTGCGAAACTGCTCACCAGAGTAGGGAAAGTTTATTGAGAAGCCTCACTGTTTCAGTACTGTGACGATAGCTATCTATTTATTGTATCCTGATTTATGCAACCCATGTTCTGTCAACTTGCCAATCCAGTTCCGAAGATAAGACAGATGAAATGGCGAGAACATACCGAGTTATCTATTCGTAGAATTTCAGCTGATTAATATTCTTATATTGCACTGTACTTCAAGAAACGCAAAATAGTGTGAAGTCGATTATAGTAACATGTAAACGAACGTTTTCCCGCGCTATTGTCTATAATTTCGGTGTTTTCAGTGTGAAAAATATATTTGCATGTGCCATCGTAACTCACCAGCCAAAGAGTCATATAAATCGAAGTCTATGCCACATAAATACCACCAGCTTGGCGGCGGTGGTAGTCAGCCCCACGTGGCTGGTGGCGCTGTAACCTTGATTATCGAT
>DWEG01000409.1:0-11278 GCA_018245845.1 Apyrrothrix hygieia | reverse complement strand
ACGCTAGTAAGTGCTATCGTCCGATCGCCACCAAGCGAAGTCCCGGAGTGGTGTGATCGCTCCGCGATTGCATTTGTCGTGTTTTTAAGAGTTAATAGCGACACAAACAATAACATAAAGATCGGTATACACCGAGCGCGCAACATTGTAATGATTATTTATTTATTTATTAATTTTACGAAAACTGTACGTACAACGTTACATTACCCCCCTCGTCACCTAAGGATTTTGGTCTCTAAAGAAAAGAAAATCCGCACTACAGTACATCTGCACCTTCCTACTCATCTTACCAAAATTCATCAACATACTTCTCATATTCAAATAAGTGGCAATAGTTACAAGCAGGCTACTGACAAGTCCGATTTTATACAAGGTAATGGGTTATAAAATAAAACGCATTACCCAACGAATAATTTTAGTTCAACTTCTTTGACAATTGAAGGTAATGCTGTGCCTACTAATAATAAGTATTATGTATTGTTATTTATTCAAACCTACTAATTTTAGATCTTTGATATGCCAGGTACCTAAACTTTTCCCAGACATATCAGCCAAAACATAAACTAAAGGAGATTTTTTCTCAATAACGCGACATTTAATAAATTTGGGAGCTAATTTTTTACTAAAATATTTGTCCTTGTCACTTAGGACATAAGCACGTTTCATTACTACATCTCCAACGTTGAATTCGGATGACTTGCGACGAAGATTGTAATGAGATGTGTTTTTAACATGTGCATGCCAGAGTTTTGCCTGAACCTTTCCGAATATTTCGGATAGACAACCTAAATTGTCGGCATACACAACACGCGGTAAAAATATAATTTTATCACCCAAATTATTGTCAATATAATGAGTACCACAGGTAACTAATTCTCTGCCGAATACTAAAAATGAAGGCGTAAAACCAGTCGCCTCGTTCACCGAACTGTTAATAGCGAACTGAACCTTGGAAATAAAAGTGTCCCAAGTTCTATGGTCATCCTCTACAAATGTCGAAAGGCATGTGATTATGGTTCTGTTGTATCGTTCGACAGTATTTATCTGGGGTGTGTATTTGGGAGTATAAAAGATGTTAGGGATCTTGTATTGTTTAAACAGTGACTCTGTGATTCTACTGATAAATTGACTACCATTGTCTAAAAAAATAGTTTGTGGGACTCCATGAACTAAGATAACAGAGTCTTCTAAGATCTTAGTAACAGCAGTGGATGTAGCTGCTCTTAAAGGAAAAATTAAACAAAATTTTGAAAAACAGCAAGTGATAACTAACATATAACTATGTTGTTTCCTAGTGACGGGTAGAGGGCCCATGAGGTCAATTGAAATCATTTGAAATGGTCTGCTACATTGCTTAGGGCGACCCATTTCTCCTAAAGTTTGATGGTTCTGAGCCTTGTACGAGAGGCATTTAGTACATGAACCAACGAACTTTACCACGTCATGATGCATGCCTGGCCAAAAATAGCGTAACGCAAGTCGACGATACGTTTTAAAGACGCCAAGATGTCCAGCCTTAGGGTCAGAGTGGTTTTCGTTAATCACCTGCTCTCTAAGGTCACTTGGAACTACCTCCTTCCATGAAAATTCTGATGTTAAATTATTGTGGTTTTTCGAAAGCCTAAACAAAGTATTATTTTTAATTAAAAAATTTGGAAAATTTTGTGGTTTTGTGAGACACGAATCATAAATGTTTTTATACCAAGAGTCAGCTGTTGATAAAAAGGATCCTGAGGTGCTTATGGAACTAACAGGGACAGTTCTTGACAGAGCATCTGGGATGATATTGTCGACGCCGCGACGATGTTTTAATTCAAAATGAAACGCGGAGAGTCGGACACCCCAACGAGCTAGTCTACCTGTAGGGTTACTTAGAGAGAGGAACCATTTTAAGGCACTGTGATCTGTATAGACAGTAAACGGTCTCCCATTCTCCAAGTAACACCTCCAATGTTCAAGGGCGATTAATACAGCTAAGGTTTCACGCTCTGTAATGCTGTAGTTTTTCTCTGCCTCCGACAACGACTTACTCATGTACGCTATCGGGTGCTCCTTACCGTTTATGGTTTGAGTAAGCATAGCACCCACGCCATAGTTGCTGGCATCGGTGTGCACCTCGAATGGCTTGTCGTAATCAGGGCAGGAAAGAACAGGAGCGGAAACCAAGCATTTTTTCAGCTTCTTAAAAGCTGCATCAGCCTCCGGAGACCAGACGAACGGTGGTCCACCTTTTTTGTTAGAAGTCAATTTATTAAGAGGACCCGCTATGGTGCTAAAGTTGGGAACAAAACGCCGATACCACGTCGCTGTTCCGAGGAAGCGCTTAATGTCCTTCCGACAAGAAGGTGTAGGGTAATAAAGAATAGCTTCAACTTTTTCTGGATCAGTGCGTAGTCCATAACTGTCTACAACATAGCCTAGGTATCTAAGCTGACTCCTAAAGAACTGGCATTTTTCTAAATTAATTGTTAGATTAGCCTGCTTCAATTTTTGTAAAACACATAGTAGAAGAGACACGTGAGATTTGAAATCATTCGAGACGATAATAATGTCGTCTAAATATGCGAAAACTTTGAGGTCAAATTCTCTGAAAAGGAAGTCAACCAATCTCTGCTGAGTAGCGGGTGCATTTGTTAATCCAAATGCGGTGCGCTTAAAACGAAAAGTACCACGGCCTGGTACGTAAAACGCCGTTTTGTCTCGGTCTTCGGCAGCTATTGGTATTTGCCAAAATGCCTTGGATAAGTCGATGCTGGATAAATAGCGCGCATCACGAAGATTATCCAAGATCTCGGACACGTATGGCAGATTGTAAGCGTCGCGTTTGGTCACCGAGTTCAGTTTACGGCTATCGAGACAGAAACGGGGTTGACCATTTTTCTTGGTCACAATAAGCACTGGGGATGACCAAGCACTTTCACAGGGCTCGATTACGTCGAGACCCAGCATTTCGTCAACCTGTTCAACAAGAATGCGCTGTTTTTCGGGAGAGAGCCGGTAATAGCGTTGTCTTATAGGTTGAGCATCACCAGTATCAATGCGGTGAGTGATCAACTTGGTTTCACCTAAACCTTTAGATTCGGCAGAGATGTCATTAAACTGAGCAATGATGTTATCAGCTATTGATTTTTCCGATTTATTTAGGTGATCGTATGCTTGAATAAATGAAGGACGATAACTGTCAAGGCTAGCATTAGAAATACTCGTATTAGAAAAGATAATACTAGAGTAATGTTTTGGAAATATGTTAAATTTTTGCCAAAAATCTATCCCTAATACAAGATCGATATTTATGTCTGGCACAACAAAAGCAGTTATAATATGGAATTCATTTTCAAAATATATTGGCAGGTTAATATAACCTACACTACTCATTCTTTGCCCACCAGCAGCTGTGACTGTGATAAGCCGGTCTTTATGGAGTATAAGGTCTTGAGTTTCTAAATCTTTATGAACATTATTCCCAACTACGGTTATAGCAGAGCCGGAGTCTAAAAGACCTAATAATTCCATATTATTAATTTTTACACGGGCATAAGGCCTAGAATCATTAATTGCTTCCTTCTGCAGAATTGTGTTTATTTTATAGGAATTAAAATAAAATTTGATGGTTTTTAGCCACTCTTTCCAATCATTGGTATTAAATTTGTTAGTAATACAATTCTGCAGACGAACTAGTTTTTTGACGTACTTGGCCTATCTTGGATACAGTTCGGACAATCGGGAGTTTTGAACCCTTCAGTGCCACAAACGAAACAAACTATTTTATTTTTGTCGGCTTTGCATTGACGTAAGTTATGATCATTATTACGACACCTAGGACAATATAGTAATTTAGTTCTAGAAGTCTCTAAAGAATGTAAATATTTGTTATTACTATTATAATTTTTAATATTGTTATTATTATGTTTATTATTAGAATAAGTTTGATTCTTATTGTAAGTACTGCTAGGTTTATTATAAAAATTATTATTGGAACGATCTTGATATTTAATTTTAAAGTTATTATTTCCACCTTCGTAAGCAAAATCCGGGGCCAGGGTTTCTGATGTTTTTATAGGTGGTTCGCAAAATGTAGATGAACGAGCTTGAACATTTTCATAGTTCCGACACAAGGATTTTAATGTGTCTATATCCGGTATATTTGGGTGTGACGAAAGCGTGGCAGCATAGCAGGGTCTGATGTTATGGAGGATTATTTCTAGCTGATCCTCATCAGACACTCGTCTTGTAAGTCTGGAGAAAAGTCCAGACATTATTGTGAGATATACCGTAATTGATTCAGTTTTACCTTGAGTCCTAGCTCTAATTTCAGCCAGAAGCCTATAGTCATAATCAACTTTGTCAAAATCTGCCTTAAGTTGCAATATTAATTCATTCCAGTCAGATATACTTGAACGAATGCTGCGGAACCAGTGAAGAGCATCCCCAGTAAATATTTCCGTGGCTGAAGTTAGTAGCTTTTCCTTCGGGATGACGCGGGCTTTGCTTACTTCGGTAATACGTTCAATAAATGAACGAACGCATGTTTTGCCATCATATTTAAGTTTAATTAAGTCATTAGTGAGGTTACGATCACAAGAAACATTAATATTTAAAGGAGGCGTACACGACTGTGCATCGGCATTAGGTGAGGTATTAATTAATTTATCCTCGCCATTGTCTTTAACCGAATTAAATGTATTAAATAATGACTTAAATTCAGCTATGCATGTGTCGTACGGCTGTTGTGTCTTACTGTCACAAGTAATGCGATTAAGCCTATGATATAAATGATGTAATAGGTTTTCAACACGGAGCAAAGAATTTCTGTCCAAAGATGAGTCTAATAAAGATCTTACTTTAGTAAACACGTCACTGACCCCTTTTAAATCATCTGCGATAGGTAGTGGACTTTCTAAAATGTCATCTGACGGAAATTGTGGACCAAGCTTACTAATCTGTTTTCGTAGTTCTTGTACGGTAGGCGCGGGAGTAGCACCCCTAATAGTAACTTCATACTCGAGTTCCGATTTTTGAAGCGAAAGAAATTTAACCGGGTATGCCATTTAAAAGAAATTATATCAAAGAGCCAAAAAAAATGCTAATGAAAAAAATGTAAGGGCACCACAAAAAAAGTAAGTGTTGAGCAGTATTTAAATAACCTACTCCGTTCTGTTACAAATAAAAATGAAACCCTAAACACGTTATGGTTGGCAAAAAAAATAAAATGCAAAAACGAAAGAAATAAAAAAAAACAACAAGCACAAAAATAAAAGTAAAAAGCTGTTAAGTAATTGTAACTAATGTGTACCACCAACCAAAAAATATTATAATTATATTACGAAATGTCTAAGATCAATACCCGGTGTACAACTGTCTTAAATTGCATGAACGTCGTAAACAATTTTTTGTCGCTATGAACAGAGTAGCTACGAAATAGAGTTATCTTTTAAGTTACACAGATCAATGTCAGATAAATAATTAAAAATTATAATGAACAGTTAATAATACAGTAAATTTTGGCAACTGAAAATCTAAACATAAATCGATTTACTGTTCTTAAATACTGCAATAGTATGTAATTAAACTACAATTAATTATGTCGGTGTACACCTTAGTTACTATGCAACCAAAAGAAAAAAAATTAACGTTTTACAAAAAAAATAAAATAAGGCAAAACACACAATTACTTGCGAAGCAAAACCAGACAAAACCCAACCACTTAAAGAGTACCAGTGAGAAAAAATCACGTGACGAGGTACCAGTGATCAAGAAACCACGTTGTAGGCGCCAGTGTTACGGTGTGCGGTGAGGTCAAAAAAAAAAAAAAAACAAGTCACCGCCACGGTTAACAAATTTATAAAAATAAAAAAAAATCGGGTTGTGGGTTACTACGCCCTGTCTGGTCTTGCGCCGCAGTGCCGGGTACTCCCCTGACGGCGACGTGGCGATGAAGAGTCTCAGCCGGAGTCTAGGGGTCTGGAGAAAGTCCCGGGCGCGGGCCAGTAAGCGTCCTCGACGTCAGTATGGTAATACTTTGATATGGTAATCCTTTGATTAACAATTTGATCCCAATTCTCGGACCCCAATTGGGGTGCACAAAGTTCACAATATTTAGTCTCGATAATATGAGGCGAAGACTATTAGTATTTTAAAGAAATACATAAAAATTAACTGTGACTGTGTGACTTATTTAAAATTTATACCTATTAAATTTAACCTTGATAATTATTCAATCCATGCCTATTTAAAAAAAGCCAAAGCTTAAAATCGCCATGTAACGAAGTGAAGCTGATAAAATTTAATCTGCGTATTTTACGTTCAGAAACTGTAATGTAATGAATTGCTCATTGTGTATTGAAAGGATTATGTTTCTGAACGCAGCACAATGGGCTCCGAGTTGGAAGGCAGCGTTCGGAATTCAATATCCAGGTTACAGCTTAAAATTATCTGTGGTATTGGTATTATATTTCTGTTTGTTAAAATAAAACAATATTTGCGTAATATTTATATAAAATTCATTACGTACTTACAATATGTACACGTAATTCAGTTTTAACTAATTTGACTAAGACACAAGTGATCAATATTACCTAGGTCCTAACAATACGTAATATTTATATGAGCTAGTTATAGCGTGATAGCCGACAAACAATTTATATACCGCTATATTTAATAGAAACGTAACATCAGGCCGGTAACCCCTGAAGAGGCAGGCAGAGAAGTTTAGTACATTCCCACGTTTCACCAGTTACGTTTACGTCCTGTTATGGAACATGTGGTGAGTATATTGCCGTACACCGGACACAAGTCCAGACTCCGCGCCGCTACTAGAAATTCTAGTTTTAGAAAAATCCAATAGTACTCGACCCGGGATTTGAGCCCAGGACTTCTCGATCGGCAGTAGCGCTTGCAACTAACCTGATCAACGAGGCAGTCTAAACTAATATTGACACTAACACTTCAAATCCCACATCCTGTTCAGAATAGATTACAGAAGCTAAGGGCAGTAACCGCCACTTGTGACTTCTACCTGTTCGTCTGCTGATTTCTTCCCAAAAAAAGAATATTCTACTAAATGCTATGGTATAGTTTTGACTCAAAACACCTGATGTGATTTTTTTACTAAACGCCCATCCACTTACCAATGTCAAACATGAGTTGTCACGGTATCCTATACCGAAGCACTTAAATCGGGCTACATAAAAGTATCGCGGAACCAATTTCCTAATTCGTTGCACTGCACCCCTAAACCAACTATAAACGTAAAAAATAAAGGAACAGAAAGGACGAAAGAATAAAAAACAGAAGAATCGTTCGGTAGCGTAACACCTGTTGGATAAAACCATTCCCAGGCCCGATTAGGGTCGGCAGGTTGAAAAAATAACAATATTAGTATAAAGTGGATAATTCTGACAAAATATCGCGGCTCGAGCGCTCGTAGCTCTGACGGGCTGGCGTATTGGAAACGATGTGTCATATTAAACAATACTAAACGGGGTCAAGCTTGGGAAGTACAAACTAGTGCAGAAAGTATCAGGAACATTGTAGAGAATTAAAGGCTAGGTTAAGCCAGTTCGATTTAAATACAAGACTGGCAAATTTGTGCTATACTCTGAGAGCGGATTGATGTTTTCGTTTGTAGGGGTTGGTTTCCGGCCTATGTAGTAAATATTCGTCATATTTTTCACGGTAAAAAAAACTAAAATAACTGAGTCGCAATTATTCAAGTCTTGCTTTTGTCCAGTACAAAAAATTCACATGTCCGGGAGAAATAAATGCAGACACGGTACATTAGGAGGCCAACCTTGGAAAGTTGGATTTTAGCTTGATCCATCAAAATAATATTTTGTCATTACGCTACGCGTGAAAGCAACGATTCCGTATATTATCCCAGGACATTCAAATTCTTTTATTAATTATAAGGTATATACATACACTCAATGAACGTCATGTTTTAGTCATTATACTTATACTTCGGCTTTGTGCGCTCCTCGGGCTATAGTAGACCGGGAGAAAAAAGCCGGAGAAAAAAACTCCCAGCACTCTTTTAAATAACAAAAGCCGGAGAAACGAATCAATCGAGTTTATTTATTTATTTTTATTGGATCACCAACACAAGTAACAGCAACAATATTATGTAGTGTAATATTTCATTTTTAACCATTTTTAACTGTTCTTATGATTATAAAGTAATCACAGCATGCTTAGAACAGAATTAAAATTATAATCAAAATTAAAATTAAAAGTTTAAAGTTGTAAAAAACGTTTCCGGTGTAACTAAATGTACGTAATATTACTTGAACCAGACACTAAAACACTTGAAGACATAGGAGTTTTATAATGCTTCTTAAAAGGTAACAATCTTTGAACGATGTTTGTCAAATAATACGAATACGAGTGTGGACGTCACACGAGGGTGATATGCCTTGTAAGGCTTTGTTAACTTGAAGGCCATTAATCTTTTCAATTTTGTTTGCATAGATTTTGCGTGGTTTCTTCTTCTGTTACCGAAAACGTAACATCACGCCTGTAAACCTTAAAGAGGTAGGCAGAGGAGTGTAGTACAGTCTCACGTTTCACCAGTTACGTTTACGGGCAAATAGATGGTGAGACTATTGCCATACACCGGGCACAAATCTAGACTCCGAGCCACTACTAGAAATGCATTTTGTTTTTAAATCCAATAGTACTCAACACGGAATTTGAACCCAGGACCTATCGATCGGCAGTCGCGCTTGCAAGCAACACGTCCAAATATACAAATATGTTTAGGTGCACTATTACTGCCAATAGCTTTCAGTCTATGCCCAATCCTTAATGGGTCTTTGTTACGGTTTAATCTACACCGAATCTAATGCCTCTCAGGAATAATTACGATATTATCCAAACATTGAATTGGTGATTCATTTTTTGCTTTAGTATCAATTTCAGATTACTTCAAATTTTGTTTTCTTTTGTATTTCATAATATTTGGATTGAAAATTAATTCTCTTGATCAAATTATTTTCATATGACTTAACCCGTCAAGTTTAGATAGGGTTTCCTTCTGTATGGGGTTATTTATCTGGACTTGTGTAAAAATTCACATAAATTGTAATACTATGTACTAGTTTTAAAGTATTTAAATGAGATGAACTCGTTAATAATGAATGTTAGAAGAAAAATGTACAATTAATTTATAGTATGTTATAAAATGCCATTTATTCTGATCAAAAGCCTTTTACTGAAAGAAAAATGCGACTATTATTCTCTTGCTTCAACGATATGGGTATTGAGCTGTGTAGTTCGAGGAATTAAATTTTGGAAATAGATACGTTACAATTCGATCAGTGGAACCATATTACTACCTCGCTTAACGCTGCCGGTATTGCTGTAAGAGTTAGTACGACAGCTAGCAGGCGATTACAAAATGAACCTACAGTTAAATTGTTGCTACAACTTGTTTCAAGACTCAGTCCTACATAGTTGTTAAAACGTAACATCACGCCTGTAATCCCCTAAGGGGTAGGCAGAGGAGTGTAGTACACTCCCACGTTTCAAACAGTTACGTTTACGTCCCAATATGGAATAGGTGGTGAGTCTATTGCCATACACCGGGCACAAGTCCAGACTCCGAGACACTACCAGAAATTCCAATATTTAGAAAAATCCAATAGTACTCAATACGGGATTTGAACCCAGGACCTCTCGATCGGCAGTCGCGCTGGCAACCAACACGACCAACGAGGAAGTAATTATACCTAAGTATACTGTAAATAATAAAATAATCCAAGAAAAAATTGAAACAGAAAACAATTTTATAAAGTTTTTATTCAGTTAGGTTGAAATGGAAAACAAATGCTTTATATTTATTATCTTTTGCCTTTTAATATCTTTGTATACTTAAAGGTTTGAAGTTGTACCCTTTGTCTAGGGTTTCTTGCGGCAACACGCCACTTATTATTGCTGTCAATCAGCACTGTTAGCGTTATGTTACAATGTTCCAATACATTATTTAGGTATTATTTGTGATTGTCCTAAACGATACTGATGGTTAATTGTTACAGCTAATACTCAAAACGATATCATTTGCAGGCTCGTATGTTAGTTCTATAACATAAAAAGGCATACTAGCTATGTCTGCAACCTACATATGGATGTATACAATGTAAATCTCTAATAAATACATAACTCAGCTCTTATAACTATTTACGGATAATACTGATATCAAAGATTCAAATATTAAGATTGATATGAACCAGAGAAGAGTTGGATAAATGTTATCTTTCTATTAGTTTCACATTACGATCTCGCTGGTACTTTATTCGTCCGTATTTTTTTAGCTTCGTAATAAAACCTTTCATACAGGCCCCCATAATGGGTCCATTACATTTAATAACACAGAAGATTCATAACTCTAGTGCATAAACATGAAATGGTTGAATGTGAAGACTCCCTTGTGGTTTAGCTGGACCACCATTAACGCTATGTGAGTTATAAGATGTGAAAAGATGGGTAAAAATGTTTATAGTCCAAGCATAAAGGACTTATACTTCCGACCTTACAGACGAATCATTATCATCATTATCATTATCGTTATCATAATCATTATCATAACCATTACCATAATCATTATCATAATCATCACCTTTATCATTATCATCACCATAAATATCATCATTATCTTTATCATCATTATTATCATTATCATCATCATCATCATTATCATCGTTCGTCGTATCGTATCATCGTATTATCATACAATAGTTTATCGTTCCACTGTTAAACTGGTTTCCTCTCAGAATGAACAAACAAATGAAATGCGGGATTAGTCCTATCAAAGAGTTTTAAGTTACATTGAAATTTTTAATTACGAAAATAATGAACGATTAAAATAGTTTTGGATTTTTAATTGTATTGATTGCGGCATTGATTTCTGTTATTACAGACTAGTATAACAATATACTTAACTGCTTTTATCGGAACTTTTTCTCACTTGTCTCTAAAATATGGCCGATATACTTACTAAGTATATACGATTACTAGAACAGTATATTAGTTGCTTTGTATGAATTATTATTAAATTCAATTGCTTCATTAACGTCAGATTGTTTTGGATATTGCTTGTATCTATCATAACGGTGTGCTCCCAGGCCCGCAGTGTGTGAGAATGTTCTCGAAGAAGATTGGCAACATCAGCCACAGGTGAGCATAGCTACGAAATCAGAGGTATAGCAGTCCCCATGGGCGAAATTGGTCGGCCTATTACTACTACCATTGTTAGAAAGTGAGTCTAAGCGTCCTAGAGTCCAAG
>DWEG01000408.1:0-11283 GCA_018245845.1 Apyrrothrix hygieia | reverse complement strand
TTGTTGGGACAAAGGTTAAATGTGTAAAATTATAACGGGGTCTAAACGTTGCATAAACTGTTATAAAACCGAAATAAGTACTCAATCGCCGGCTGTTATTCTACCTTTAAGGACTGGTCGGTAAAGTTTCGATATTCAAAGATAGATTTAGTTAATATTCTTTCAGGAAATTCTGACCTTGTACCCTAGGGTTCGTTTCCATCAATCAGAAAGAGGAAGAACCGAGGAAGTGGTGACTGGATTTTGAGACAACTTTCAAGAGAACTGGAGACTAATATGGACTTACCTACCCACATTGTCATGGAAAAGTATATTAAATATTAGGGAAACACTACAATTGTATAATATTATCCGTAGTGTAAACTAAGCTTTATTGTGTGTATTATTTCATCTGCTTCCAAAAACCGTCAGCACGCCCTCATTAATCGTACAATAACAAAAAAAAAATTGAAAACAATTCTCCTACTAAAATAATAGTTTATTTACATTTTTATGGGAAAATTACTATTTTTTTATATCATAATTTATCACTTCAGTTTTATTAATAGTAAAAGCTATTTTTGAATATTATTAACTATTTACAAAATAGCTTTATCATTATCTAATTCACTTCGCGCGGATATTCTTTGTTAGTTCAACTAGCGATTTTGACTGTCAAAAACGTGTAACAATGAAAAAATATAGGAAAATGGTAACAGCGGTGACGATACCAAGCGCCCGAGACTACAACACTTATCACTAACAGCGTCACGATGCAAATCTGAGAGACCCATTCATCACAAGACAGAATTTAAACCTTACATCACAGTGTCCAACTGATTCACATACAATAAAAAAAACAATAACTTACTATACAAAATAAAAAAAATACCACTGAAACAAGTCGAACCTAAATTTGACAGTTTAATAATTAAAGTTATTTAAGTCTTCCTCGTTTAGTCATCTAACCCCTTCGCCTAGTAGCAAGTCTGGTTCTTCTTCTAATAATAAATTCTGATTATTGCTGTTCTCCTCGTTGCCGGCGTCCGAATTGTTATCCTTGTTAGGATCGTTGTCTATTTTGTATAGTATATCGTGACAAAGTGGACACCGGTCCTGGACGTACAACCATTTCCGTAAACAGACTCCGTGAAAGAAGTGGTTGCAGCGCGTTATTTTCGCCGAATGCATCTCTTGATAGCATATTGCGCACACATCGTCTAGTCTATTCAGCTGATCCGCCGAAGCCTCTTTTAATGAGTTAATTTTATTCACGGCGGTCCGCCGCTTCATGAACACCGACCAGCCGGCTCGCGCTTCGCACCAAATATTGAAGTACGCGTGTATACACATCATCACGGCACGAATGGCGCCCCCGGATTCGAACAACAAAATCCAGGCTCCATTGAAGAATAGGAAAATTCCGAAACAGAACTCTATAGTGTTTCCGAAAGCGCGAATATAATAAACGTAATCGTCCAGCTGTTCCCAGAAGGTGCTTCGGTACGCATCGATCAAGAAAAGTGAGTATATCATGAGGCTGACTACGACTTTCACTATAACCTCTATGCTAAATGCACTGACCGCTAAAAGCCAAGTGGATATTGTATGCTGCGACCACAAGTAGACTAGTAGCGAAATGGGGAATATTATAAGAAAAGCACAGACACCTAAAGCTCTCACGTGTCTGTGTGTGCTTGGATTGTGTGACGCACTTAAGGACATAAGCATAGGGTTCACAATATTGTGCAGAAAGTGCAGAAGCGCAGTAAAAAGCAAACAAAAGTTCCTGCACAGACGTACGAATCTTTTTTCCGGGTTGAGCGACGTCAGTCCGGTCTGTAATGCCAATATGTAAAAAAGAATGGCAGATACCGTGCCTATACTTTTGTCCTCTTCTTCGTCTGTCAAAAGAATCCATTGGAAGAAGTTGCCTATGTAGTGACAAAAGAACGAGATCACTGAAGTCATTCCGAGAACGGCAGTAATGGTCTCGCAACCCGTTACTAGCAAATATTTTGCCATTGCAGCGAGGGACTGGACTGCTAGTAGAGTGGAAATCCTTATGCCTTCTTCCGCTTGTTCATCGTATATATCCATGAGTAGAAATAGAGCATGTTCAGCTACTCTCATCACCCAAAACACTCTCAGAACGCAGGGGACGTTCAGCCGCATCCATTCTGTCTCGACCAATGCCGAAAGGCCGTAGTTGCTGACGAATAGTCGTCCATGTTGATAGCCAGCGTAAATTACTTGTATCACATTGTACGCGGACGTCCAGATAACGTACTTGACGAGGCAGAGCGGCAACAGCGAGGAGAACACCGGAGAATGGTGCAGTAGGTTTGCCGGCACCGGCAACATCGCCAAAAATGACGGAGCCATAAAACTTATCGGTAATAGTTTTTGAATTGTGGGATGCCGTGGCCCAAGGTGGACGTTCTTAAACAGAAATGCTAACACAAACTGGATTGCGAAATTTTGTATAACTAAAATTCCAGGACCATCGAGGTCTAATAAATTTTGTATGTTTAAATTCAGCATGTCCTCCAGTATGCTTGGTGATGTTTGGGTTGAGCTTTCGACGAGGGTTAGTGCTTGTATTTGCTTGATCGCCGACACGTTGGTCCAGTAGGAGACAAAAACTATCCCAAATGACATCATGTAGAGGTAGACGATGATCAAGTGTTTCGTGTACAACACGAATATGCAGAGCGCTGACATGCATCCTGGAAAAGAGAAAAAAGATAATGTTTAAAATCTATGAAGAAAACACGTTTATTCACTAAGCAAACTAGCTGTCGAAGAAGTATGATATCACTAGGATAAACATCACAAAAAACAACAATATTTTTAACGTGAGTAACCTTTTAATTTGTCACATTGTAAAAAATCGTCTGAAACTAATTGATACAATACGTTTACAGGATCACAACAAAGGTCAAGATAGTCGGAAACAATGTTCATTGTGCACAACACCTGTCCTTACAGTTTATTATATTATGTATTTTACTTTAACCGCCACGATAGCAGCTACACAGCAGCTTAAGTAAGAATTGAATTAGAATACATTATTGACAAAACTAAGTTCCGCGTTTGGGTGTGTCACTTTGAATCAAGTTCAACTTTTATTTTAGTATATAATATTTTGGTATGTAAATTTACTACACCAATGAAGCAAGGGTTCACTTAAGGTATTTTGAATATAACATTCTAGAAGGTTCCAATAAATGTTACTTGCTATTTCAACTACATCATTCCAGAAAATTCAGAAAAATGTGGGAGTGTTATTTCGATTACATCATCCTAGTATCATTTACTAAGATCAATAAAAGGGTTTTGTTAGATTTTTTAATGTTTAGATTTTTAAGGCTTTTTGCGATGCCATTAAGTATTTTAGTGTTTTTTTATCTATTATCGTCATAATATCTGTGTCTATTTTTATAATATTTAAACACTCCGAATTACTTGTTAATCCGAGTTAATACGAGATGTGTTACTAAAATTAATTTTGAATTGGAAATACCGTTACAGTTAAATTAACTTTAAAGGGAAGAGGAATATTAATATCATGTGACAATTCTTACGAGGCCAGATGCTCTCAAACTTTGATATGCATACTAAGCTTGTGCTATGGTAACCAAATTGCTGAGAAACTACATATTTACTTTTATAAATACATACTTATGTAGAAAAATTTACACCTAGACGGCCAGAACAATAACTCATGCTGATCAGAATTATATCAGTCCTGGGAATCGAATGGACTGCCTCCGGCTCAGCAGTTTGTATCATTAATCACTGAACCAACGGGCCTGTCAAAAATAACGAAGAAGTATGTAAAAATAAAAATAAATATATTTAAAACTGAATCAATAGAAAGGTCAATGTACTCCAATTTCAATGTATTTTTTTTACGTCTGTAATATATGTCCTTTGATGGCTCGCGTTTTGAGGATTAAGGTCAGCGCGATGAAAGTGTGAGACCGGTCTGGCTGCGAACAGCGCTGTGAAAGCTGGCGAGTGGTATGGAACGCACTACTAACGCTAAGAATCCAAGGTCCTTACGCTGAATTATTATTATTTCACTTTAATTATGCGGAAATTAATTTTTAATTTGGGTATAGGGCAGCTTGTGTCATAAGAATCAGGGGGCATCAGCTTGGTTAAGATTGTTAGTGCCCAAATATTGAATGTTTTGAAAATTTTTAGTATTTGCTTACAGTAGTAAGTAACATGCCGTCACCAACGCCTATTTATATTGTTAAGCATTATTGTTTTCTTTTATGCATTCTAGTTTTAATAATAACAGCTTCATCATCTGACAACTTCACACACGATCATCTGATCCTAAACTAGGTAGACTACGCTATGGGAACCAGACAAACTACATTTATAAATGTCTAAATACTATGGATAATTTTTTTTTGGATAGAATTGATACTCCCGTTCGTCACACAAACACTTATTTTGGGTGGGAATTGAATCCATAACACTCGGCTTCGCAGTCGAGTTTACCAACTATTGAACCAGCAGGACAATTTGGGAAACAGGCACATAAAAACAGCGTTTAATTTTGCCTTTTCGGATATCACTATATTTGGCGAATGCTTTAGAAGCCCGTTAGGTCTTTTTATACTGATACAGATATCTGTGAGCCATAGACACCACAGCTTGAGACACGCCGTCTCAGGAAGTTCCTGCTGTCGGCGGAAAGTAATGAAAAAGAACCTCGGATAGGCCCGAAAATAGGCCGAAACGGGCTATCTCAAAAAAATATAGATGAGCACTGTGAAAATATACGAAAGCCGGCACATAATTCAATCATGTATACAAATAGGCACGAAACGTTTAATAGTGCAAATTAAGAAAATTCAGATTATTAAGAGAGGATACAACCAACGTCTACTCGTAAAAGTGCTGTACTTTATAACATTTTCAGTAATGTCATTTTCGTGGTTTATTCTAAAAGAATTATTAAAAAATCAATATCAATCAATCATATTATTTATTGTACCTGTATTGGATACGGACTGATCTCAGAATGCCAAAGGTTATGACCACAAGACAAAAGGGCGAAAAGTGATATGATTGCGTATATGCCAAACACATACAAAGTCAATTTGGATTGTATTAATAATATTAGTACAGATAAAAATATACGTTATCTATGCCATTCACGTTCCGTATAGTCATCATGACAGTACTTATCGATAAGTAGGGGACAATAGTTACACGTATTTCTTACCGTATATTTCAGATCCGTTGGTTAAAATGTTTTTGTATACACAATAGGGAATTTCACCAATAATAAGTGTTGATAGTTGCAATATAAATTTACAGATAAAACGTATGTAAATTGTCTTCAAGTATAAAATGGCAAATAACGATTTGTGATGGCATGTCTTTGTGGTAATTAATTCCACCCAATATTTCCATGTTATAGTTAATGATAAGATGACTATCGTATATTTTATTCAGAACTGAGAGCAATATTCGATACTGGCTGGTGGGGAAGTCTGAAGTGCCCGCTACTGGCGTGCCATGTATAGAGTGATGAGTAAAAAAAGTCCTTATATTCGTTCCGTTATAAATATCCTTACATTGCTTCCGTGCACGGCACGATAAAGATATTTTACGCTCGGTGCACTCTGCCTATTCCGTACGGAACGTACCGTGAAGTAGACAATGCGTTTTCTACCCACATTTCTATTTCTATGGATTCGAGTAATTCCATGCTGACCTCGGGAAGGTTTCGAGAGGCTTACTGCCTCCGCCGACTCAAATGAATAATTGAATAGCATCGCAAATTAGGGTTGAAAGTTTGTATGAGATTTCGCCGGTTATGAAGTTACACACCTAACATATTAGATTTAAGCTCCCAAAAAACAAAAAAAAATGTGTTTTATTGTTTTTGGAATTCTTTCCCTAAAAGGGTAGAGGTGCATGATTGTATAGAAATTCGTCAATTCGGAAGTTACACAACAAAATTTTAGATTAATGCTTTAGGTTAACAAAAACGAATGGTCCTGTAATGTAATATCGACTACTGCGCGAGCGAAGCCGCGGACCAATGCTAGTTTATAATAAATCCAATTTATAACGTCTGTTTATTTACGTCAATAGATGGCGCCTCCTTCATGTTATTTGATATTGTTAATAGACAAGTCGTCAACAGAAGGCAGTATTGAATGTTTATAAAGATTTTTGAATTTTTTAGACAAAACACTAACTATATTAATTTTATCAATTTTTCGTTAACAGCGGAGAACGTAAGCTTTGAACTCATTAATTTTGACAAAGAACTGAGAGAGATATAGCCTTCTGGCAAAAATACATTTGAAAAATAATATGCATGATGATTCATATATTCTACCAGTATCAACATAATTTAAATTTTATAAATAGCCTCTGGTCATCTTGTCGAGGAACGTCGGAATTAGCTGATAAAGGTGGTATTAATTTTATAGTTTATTTGTTTTGTTTGCAATATTAAATAGAGTATCTACTTCCTTCCCAGGTTTGAGGATAAAATACGAATTGCATTATTGAACTTGATGTTGATCAAATACACTAGTCAAAGGTGAACAAGAAAATAGCGTACTCGAATAATTCAATACGCGATAATTAAATCATTCATTTTGTATTTGAAATACAGATTAAAGCCAAGTCTTACTATTATCAAATCTGATAAATGCCGAATGAGAAATTCGTGTAAAAAAGAGTTTAAATCAGCATCTTCATTAATAATACAAAATATGTTTAATATACGATATTGACAATCATAAAAATCATAAATCATTCCGAATGTAAAAATATACTGATTCTTGTTATTTCTCTTCACTGTAATGAGTACAATGATAAGCTCCTGATATCAGTAGTCATAAAAGATTGCCGCCAATCTGTTTTAGAATCAACTAAATATAATTACACGGTCAAAAGAACAGAACGATCCCTTTTTCCCTTTCAACTGAATATTGCACTCGGCTGTAGATACAAAGTAAAGCGTTGTTGCGAACGAGCGTCCTAGACAGTGATTATCCAGTTGAGTTTTGGAACAAGGTAGCAGATTTAATAAGCAGCGTAAGGCCAAATTGATCCACGTCAGTCATAGCCGGTGCGCGCGCGTCGGTGTTGATGCTTCAGTACCTACGTATGCAAATCCCAATGTCTTTGACACATCTGTTAGAAGCGAAATGGGAAAAAATCATTTCAGCGAATGATAAGTCTTCGATCATCAATATCGATGTACTAACAATTTTGGGAATGCCATAAGTTATCCCGGGATCGAAGAGACATAGTCTGCAAAAGAACTGATGATTTTCAGATGAATGATAGTAATAAATCAATTGAAAATGAATGGTCCTCGGAGGGTGCTATGTAAGGTTGACATCGATATTACAAATGTAGTTACTAAATATGAAATATTATGATGCTGTTAGAAACACAGAATCAATCAATTGTTTGGTAGCTTAATCGCAGTGCAGAAGCTCGAAATTTTTGTAGGGGAAACGGTAAAATCGTGCAAAATCTAATTTCAAAAATGATTTTGTTTTCTCCCGACCCTTATCGTTCCACTGCTGGACACGGGTCTCCTCTCAGAATCAGAGGGTTAAGGCCATAGCCTACCACGCTGGCCAAGTGCGGATTGGTAGGCTTCACACGCCTTAGAAACAATTTTTTTTTATGAATTCTGAGGTGTGCAGGTTTCCTCACGATGTTTTCCTTCACCGTTATAGCAAGTGATATTTAATATTAAAACGCACATTTTGTTAAGAGATGCGCGTCAGGATTTGAACCCGGCTACAACTTATGACAATCATTATACATTACAATATATTTTCAATAATCACAATTTATTGATCACGAGGATGAGACAGACGCATTAGGCCTCACTATTCTAACATGACACTGCTACCATTTTGTGTTCGTCTCAGCTAGGTTAGTCGGGGTCCCGTCTAATGGAAAGCGAATATGCGTCCTAACATTGAGCAAGCGTGCTTAGAAAAAGCCTGTTTTAAACATAAATTTTAAGAGCTAATGAAATTAATTTCACCTCGATCGGGTGTTTAGTTTAATTACACAATGATAAGTAATTAATATTTGCAGTGATTCTAAGATTCATAGAACGATTTAAGTAATTTCACAAAATTTAGGAACAAAACGTCGCTGGTCGACATACATATAAACCTTAACATACATTTCAGGATCATATCTTGATATCAATCGATATCGTCTATTAATACGTTAATCTTCAGCCCATAACAAAAATTATTGTCGCGGCAGCGTTCAATCTTATCTGCTCGCGATACTTATAATATTTAATGTCGTAAAATGGCTTATATACAATTGTACAATTTAAGTAGGTATGTAGTCAGTTTTATCTCAACTGTAAGATTAGCTACATAAATATAAAATAGCGGTAAGGAACAAAAACTACCATATCAATTAGTAGAGCATCTTCTTTCGAGTTTCATTCCGTGACTAAGAGAGGCTTGGAACATATTGTACCTTCTCTACTGTCGGATATTTTTACAACACCCGGTAGTCGTTCGATGAGATTTAGCGGCAGTAAATGTCTACAATATACGAGAACCTTTAAAGCAGTATCACATAAAAGTTAGAGTATAAGAAGCAATTGACGTAATTTATAAAAAGAATGCTTGTGATTTGTGTTAAATAAGCTCGTGTTTTGAAACTATGTCAATAAAATATTTAAATACGAACATTGATAGCCTAGTTCTTTTGGATTTTAACCTCTGACTATTTGGGCCTGGGATTCGAATCCTGACTCGCGCCTTTGTATATACTAAGTTACGTGGAATATTAAAATGAAATATTTAGTACAAAGGCGAAGCAACGAAGCGTGAGGACATCTACACATAGCTTCTACATATTGTATACATATATCTAAGTAAGGTCTGCAACAATTTGAGCCTTAAACCTTATTTTATGGAGATAAAACCCGTGTCCATTAGTGAAACAATAAAAGGATTGACAATGGCGAAGAAAGTGAATAAAAGTATCTGATTTAATGCTTTAAACTGACTCTATTAATCATTTTCTCAAATACGAAATTTCGGCACTTAACTTTTGCAAATCTAACACAATAATAATCACTATTCAAAGCCAATATAGCGATGAATCTCAGAGCCTGTCCATCTCAACTAATGTTAAATTCTTCACTGCATATATTGTGTTGACACAGGGTTAATAAAAGAGAGTCAGATATGCATAGTACCTACAAATGTATACGTAACATCGTAACATCACTCCTGTAATCCCCGGAGAGGGAGGCAGAGGAGTGTAGTACACTTCCACGTTTCACCAGTTACGTTTAAGTCCCATTACGGAATAGGCGGTGAGCCAATTGCCAGACACCGGATACAAATACAGACTCTGGTAGCCACTGTTAGAAATTCTGATTTATAAAAATTCAATAGTACCCGACCCGGGATTTGAATCCAGAACCCCTTGATCGGAAATCGCGCTTGCAACCAACACGACCAACGACCAATAACCAGAAAGCCTTAAAAATAGGCGACCATGACCATGACCAATCAAACGCCCCAAGTTATACCTGAATGTATACCTAAGTAAAATAAGTACCTATTTAAGTACGGTGCCTAAGTAAAATTATTTTAAATGTTCAGTGTCAATGAATATTATTAAATCGTCATTATTGTATATGTCATCCAAGTAATATTATATTCTATAATATTGACTTAGATCAAGGTCATCGACATAATAATTAATATTAGACTAGAAAAAGTTCCAGTGATCTGACTTATTATTTGCTTTGAAAAAGTTTTGTTATAGCAACGGATGAACCATTGCAACTCAATTGCAATAAAATGACGTTACTTTGAATATTGTATAACGTTTTAACATGCACTTACCACGTTAAAAATTAAAACACAACGGCCAGTGGCCGAGCTCCAGCCACACTAATTTCGCTTAAATCCATATAATATTAAGATATGCTTATCTTTATAAATGATAATAAATTAAATAATTCATAATCTGATCAATTGAAGGCGAACGATAACATACAAATGGTAATCCACTTAGAAATTTTGATAACAAGAAATAAGCGTGACAAAATAACATGTTCTATAGAAAAAATAATTTTAATATTTTCGCTTTTGATTGCGAACCCTAGATTGTGAGCTACTATGTACAGTGGGTTACTTAATAGAATAATTGATAATGTACAACTAGTCTATCTCTATATTAATGCGTTCTGCAGAATTGGCTAGAAATTTACCATCAGGAGTCATCACCGTAGCTGTGTATTGTATAATTATCGAGGACTTTACAATAAATTATGATTTATGGCATTAGTGTTCAGTATAAATATGTATATTATTACTGTCTCGTTGGTCGAATGGTTACTATTGGATTTTTGTAACTTAGAATACATATTTAATTTTTTCCAGTAGTGGCTCGGAATATGGATTTGTGCCCGGTGTACGGCAATAGACTCACCATCTATTTCATGATGAGACATACACGTAACTGGTGAGACGTGGTGGTGAGCTACACTCCTCTGCCTCTCTCTCTCTGGGATTACAAGCATCATGTTACGTTTACAAATTATAATACGTAACATACGTACGTAACATCACGCCTGTAATCCTCGAAGAGGTAGGCAGAGGTTATAATAGTTCGTATAATTAAATATTTATCAAACTGTACGTCTGCTCCGTATGACAGTATCTATATATAAATAATATACTTAGCTCGATACCCAAAGAAAGAGTAAATATTAAAATGTATTCTTACTATGACCATTATCACCAACAGTACCTTTGAGATATCTGAATATAAAATTTATTTTAGGAAAGTGTTCGCAGTTAACCCAATTTTTCCAATAATCATATTTAGTGCCGTATTTTAACACGACCAATGCCATATTATTGTACAAGTATATTCACTGCACTCGTTTCAAAACTCGACGTGGGTAATATCAACGGCTAAAAAAATTTATGTCCGTTCATTTCCGGTCTCTTCACGGAAAGTCCAAAAGAACGTAAAGTTGCAAAGTTTTCCTTTAAAGAACTTTTTTATTCCCCTCAATATATCCCAAGAAAATTTTGGTTTTACAATTTTTTTGGTCCTTTCGTTTTTTATCTGACATAACAAAGATTTACTGAAAAACCATAATTATTATATGTAGCTGAAAAGCTAATTCTTCGGACTTAATACCTAATGCAATTTGCTACCAGACAACCCAGGGTGATGGCCAAAATATGCGATAGGCACAACAATGCCATTGGCAATGTTTTACCTTTTTTTTACCAA
>DWEG01000407.1:0-11293 GCA_018245845.1 Apyrrothrix hygieia | reverse complement strand
GCGCCACTGAACGACGCCCGAGCGTGCGAGGTGCGACACGACTGCGACCAGCGCCGCGACGCGACTACCGCGCTCCGACCAGACCGCGCCGGCCACCACACCGCACGTTGCTAATCCGAACCTCGGACAAATCGACGTCGCCGCCCAATATCATTTCACAAAGGTAAGTAAAATGTGCTTTTTAAGTATGTAGTCCAAATTATGAACAGTGCTTTTGAACAATTTGTCTCTACAATGTAATAATTTACCCCCAATAACTCAAAATCATCATGTTCAAACCGAATTAATTAAAATCATTTATATATAAATTTTGCTGTAATGAAATTGCTACTTTTAAGTAACAACTTTAAAAAATGTTTGTAGACAAAGATATATTTTATTTTATTATATTACAAAGTGCCAATAAAAGTTCAGTCCAACGCCTATGTAAGAGTATTCTGAGATCATAGAAACACATTAATTTAAAAAGTTGTTTGCCCTGTGAAATGATTGGTCGTCTAATTATATTTGCAATATCTACACATTACATAATTTTTCAACTGTCCGTTTAGAATATATTATATAAATAGTTCAAGATTTAATCGAATTATGTTAGTAAATTTCAAAAATGTCTATGAATTTGATATAAAACTTGAAACACAAATCCAAATCATCAGACAAGAGACATCATAAATAAAAATCTTTATTTACATTTATTACAATGTATCATTTATATAATATCCTTATTGGACAATAATAACACAAACGCCTTCATTTAAATCCATATGAGTCTCAGACCCAAATGGATCGAGTGTCCGTGTGTCCAATTACGCTTGTTGTATCCGTGATTTAGCTTACAACTCTTGAGATATTTTTGACACTACGTTAATATACGTTTTTAACGAAATTACCATATTCATGACAACCATTTTTTTAACTTGTACATCAGATTGCGTATGAATAATCAACCAAAACCATTAACAAAAGAGAAGTGTCAAATTTCCACATTCGAAGTCAAAACTGACACACGGTTTGAGACCTTAATAAGTATAATACAAAGTTAAACTGAAATTCTATAAGCTTACGCACATGTGCAATTCAATATAAAATTGGATAGTTCAAATATTATTCAAAATAAAATTGCACCTGAATATTTTGAGATGACTTAAAAAATGTCTGTGATAGTTGAAGAATGTACCTTTTTTAAATTTAAAAGATAAACTTTTCTGCATACATAAATTTCGTACAGAAACTTCATAGGGAACAGAGTTTGAGGCGTGGTAAAAAAAAACTTTATATACATAGTTTGTATTAATAGAAACCGCGTATCGGGAACTTGGATACTGCGACTACCTAAATTATATTTTCCATTGTTGATCTACGCGAGCTACGAAATGTACATTTGCCGTAGCGAAGTGCTACTAGTACTACTAGTACAGCACTATTAATTAGTATGTCACCATGTTCTGTTTATTCCATTATACACAAGTTTGTTCTGTCAATTAATTCAATTAAATATTCTTACTAACATAAAAGAGAATCGACAAAATAAAGTACAATATTCATAAATACATTAAATAATCAATTTTAGGCTATGTTGCAAAAGACATTCAAGCCTTATGCAGCACGTACCTCAGTTTTGGAATAAACAAAAAGTTATAAATGTGTGCTAAATTTAAACAGTAACAAAAGAACATAGAAACAGAAAAAATAATAAGACGCATAAAAGTTTTGCATTGAAATTGATAAACAGAACAGCTAAAAATTGTGGGCAACCCTAGCCCTAATCTCACACGTAGTGAGACTGTGGTGAGCGGGCGACACCAAGTGGCGCCCGCTGTTGCTACTATATCCTTAGCAATAAGTAGCTCTTAACCACACTAAATTAACAAGATAAACCTAGTACTTTATAATTCAAACGTTTTGTAAGTTTTCCCTATATCGCTTTTCATTGGAATGAGGGATATTGTCCTTCCTTAAAAGTCTTCATAATTATGTTCATGAATTAAAATCAAATTTGCGACTAAATACTTTAATAATTCTGAGAAAATACTGTGTATACGAAGTATACTTATTCATAAACGTAGTCAATAAATTAATGTCATTATTAAACGGTACAGCCCTCATGAATGACACACACCTATAATTTTATAACGAATTTATGAAAACTGTGTTTCGTTTATTTAACCTTTGCATTCGTTTGCAATTTAGTTATAAAAAAATTAGGCCTCTGTTCTGTAATCCAACTCAATATATCATTTTATTAGTCATAACTATTTTCGAAGAATCGTTTTTTGATTTGCTGTCGAGTCTCGGGAGCAATTTTTCAATTGTAAATAATTTCCAATTCAGAACAATTACAGGTAATGTAAAAATGTACTCATATTGCTCCATGTTAGTGATTAGCAAATCTTGAATATACTCATACACATTCAATTTCTCCTTAATTAAAATATTTTCTTTATATAATTGTATCATCATTATCATCATCATCTTCACTGACCTGTTATTATTCTGCTAATGGACAGGGTTTTTCTTTCCAAATGACAAGTCCTAAGCCCATAGTCTGCCACGCTGGCCAACTGCGATGATATTTAAACTTTAAAAGCACTTTTCCTGTAAAGAGATGCACGCTAGGACTTGAACCCAGGACCCCTTGCGTGGCAGGCTAAATTGTAATTGGAACATAAATTTCTTACAACCACTCGAGTGCGTATGGCCAGCTATGAAATTGGGGTCGAAGGCGTGCATTGAACGGACATTCGTTTACCTGTGACCTCTCGGGATCCTTACAGGCCAATTTTTAGCCACAATGTATCACGTGAACTGAAGTGTTTGTGCCATACATCCAGCATCGACATCGCTGTTACGTTCCGAAACCTAACTCGCAATGCTATTAAAAATATCATCCGTGTAATATTTATCTGTAGAATTCATTTAAATTAAATTTGATAATTCAAGTGTTATTAAAAATATTTTGTAAATAAATAATATCGTTATCGCGCCGTACATGTACATAAATACATAGTTTCGGAGTTTTAAATAAAAAAGTATAACAAAGAAATGTGTAACCATTTAACATTTTGTTTTTTCTTTCCAATTATTTTGTTCATTTTAACCAAAGGTACTAATAATACTCCTATTCAAATAATCCATAATTAACTAGCTTAATATTTTAAACAGAGACCCATTACACCAGACGAATCGAACGAAGTTTTCTGGTTAGTTGTCAAAATGATGTGGAGCCAGATACTGAGAACTTTCAAACCAGTTATCGGTTGCATTCGAATATGATTTTGTTCCTCGAAATATATCGAGATAAAGCGTAGCAGCCAGTGTAATGTTACCCAAGGTGTCTACAGTTATAGCTATTTTGGCGGTTAGGTAGCGCCTGTCTAACCGAAGCCACTGACCGGCGTCGCGAAACGTCAATTGGGAGAGCCGACGGTACACTTGACCTCACAAACTCTTGAATTATTTGTGTCATTACCTATCGTCTGCCTTTGATTGTACTTCCGTGTGTCGTTGCTAAGGGGCGTTAAGTTTGTACCTATGTACTTGCAATAGTTACTTAAGCACCCGCGGAATTGTTGTGCAACTTCTGCATATATATTTTTCTCCCGACCCTTTTTATCGTTCCACTGCTGGACACGGTTCTCTTCTTACCATGAGAGGATTAAGGCCATAGTCTACCACGTTGGCCAAGTGCGGGTTGGCAAACTGTGGGACGTCTTAGACAAAAAATGTTTTTAATGAACTCTAAGGTGTACGTTACCTCTCGATGTTTTCCTTCACCGTTATAGCGTGATATTTAATCTTAAAACGCACATATTGTAACGAGGTGCGCGCCAGGATTGGCATACAGGACTTCTGCATATTACTTGAAATATATTGTTCGCAAAGTAACGTCCTAACCTAACCACTTCCTTATAAATAAAATGTGTTTTCTTAAGATTAAAATATCACTTGAGTGTTCTCCAAAAATATGCTCTACAAGGTGTGTGAAGACTGCCAACGTGCACTTGGCCAGCGTGGTGGGTTATGGCCTTAATAATCCTCTTAATCAGAGATGACAACTATCTCCAACAGTGGAACAATAAAAGGATTGTTGACGAAGATGCTGGATGATATTTTTCACCCATAAATCATTGTTATGCATCTATTTAGAAACAACAAATCGCGTCATTTTTTTGTGTACATGAAAACAACTGCCCTTACATTACATACAGTTGTGATGCACTGTCTAGCCGTAATATCAAAGCCGTAATAGCCGTAATATCAGTATTAAGCGTAACATCACGCCTGTAATCCCCGAAAAAATAGACAGAGAAGTGTAGGACACTACCACGTTTCACCAGTCACGTTTATGTCCCGCCTTGAAATAGGTGGGGTGAGCTTATCAATATTAATAACACCAATTTAAATGGGTTCCCGTTCATTTTTCCTTTTGAATGTTATTATGTTTTAGAAGCGCAGCAGGTCTGCAAGGATAGAGATATTTGGCACTCGGTGCTCTCTGCCTAACCCATCAGGGACCTGGCATGAAGATATGTATGTATGAATGTTTGCTTTAACGAAAACAAAAAGTAGAACGAAAAGTTTATATATTGTTTTACATACATTTCTAAAATAGGTATTCAGGGTCAATGCGATATGCAATGTACGTTTCTTTAAAAATGGGAGCTAACGAAGATAATAATAAGGTGTGATACAAAGAGCCGTGTTACTCAGAATCGGCCGTCGGTACAGGCGGGCCGCGCGCTAGAGTCATATCCATATTTGCGACGTTGCCACGTGAAACATATCATTCTGGTAATAACGCAACCTTAGCAACCATTATCAAAGTGAAGACAGAACGCTTAATGTATTTATGAGTAAAATGAAAATATGATTTGTATTTATAAAAAGTCATTGAAAAGGTAGGATGTCAGCCCGCTCAATTATAACTAGCATTGATTCCATAACTTACGGTATATGTAAAGTACTTCTTATTTTTGAGATAATAGATTTTATATGATATTGTGACATTTACAGATATTAAGTAAAAACTGACTTCTATATTAACTATATTCTATATAACTTCATAACTTTTTGGCATATCCATTAGATAATTTCAATGGGAAGCATGTATTCGATTATATAATATATACAAAGCTCTCTGCCTATCTCGTAGGGTACTAGACATGACAATATAATAATATTAATAGATATAATAATGGAGAAACGAAAAATAATGTTTTAAACGACAGCGTACAGGGTATTGTATTTGTTGACTAAAGCAATAAGTAGCAAGGCTGCAGATCGAGACGAGAGATTCATGTAATTATCCAATCGAGTGCACTAGCACCGGGTCGAGCGGCGACCGGTGTCGAGAGAGACGCGGCGACAAGCGCACGCGTCTCGCATGTGACCGATTCATTGCACACATTACAGCGCTCAGTACTCGCGCTCTCCGCACAACAATACGACACTACCACCGTTCGAACGAACGACATTCATCAACAATAGTGGAATTAAGGTCAAGATTTAACACAAACTGCAAGTTTTCCACCCACGTAATGAGCTCTAGCGGTTGCGGAATATAAACATGGAATTAAAGTGTCAGGCGTTGTCATGAGATCAGGAGTACTTTCCCTGTTGGTTCGTGCGCAATCAAAGCCGAATAAATTATAAAAAGAGCCAAAATGCACCAAGCAAGTAGCACCAAGCGTAACATGCAAAATGTTTAATCGTTATGATTTCTTTACGTCAATGACATCAGAGTGCTGTTTAGTATGTGTCAGTCATAAACTAACTTTTCCATCCTCTGCCATAAAGCAAAAGCCACACTCATCTGTGCTAAAAATACACAGACTTCAATCCATTAGAATACCACCTTCGGTGCTTGGCCCACGCTATGCGATGACTTTTGGAACGGAGTTCGTGTAATTTTCAAAGCCATATGTAACTACAGATAAAATGACACTCTCTAAGCACATTGGTTATATTAAACCAGTCATCCCTGGCAGTAGTTTTATTCTTCACATCTTACACCTTTCTAATTTTTATAGTTTGTCATCTGTCAGTAACTATTGATTTTAAAACATACAAAATGTAATAAGATTTTTAAACGTACTGTATTACGAGCTACTCTAACAAGGAGTATTTAAATTTCTTAAATATACTAGTCTGTTTGTCAGCATTGAATTCCTCAATATAAAGTAAAAACAAATAAAACTCGAAAACAATAAACTCTTCAACTTCGTCTATTAACTTCGTAGTATAGTATATGTAGTAGTGAGTGAGTATAGAAAAGTTACATACATTGTATTGAATTATTTTGCGTTCTTATAACCGTTTATCAGTATTTGTTACTGGCCTATACTCATAAATTATATGTATATTCTTGTTTAATCAGGAAACACTTAAAATTTTGGAAGACTCGTTATTTGTTAAATATTATTTATTACCTAGATAATCTCGTTAAGAATTCAATGATTGAAAACAAGAAGTTGATGCGCAATAAGGCCAATAATTTTAACTACTTTCCTGTAATTATTTCAACACAGTGTACAATATTATTTTATGTGACACTATTGTTATTGGAATAGTATGATTCCCGGACCACCAGCATACTAGAGACAACCTTCTCACTTCTTATAAGAAGATACATATCCAACTAATAATTATTGTACTCTAAACCGATACAATCTAACCAAACCAAACTCTAAACCAAAACAATCAGCACTAACTGATATTCTTATTTATTACTTATAAATCTGCCACTGTGATACTAGTAATCTTATTCTAGGAGGATTGTTCAAGGTCAGTTCCAGATGTTCATGAACCAAAGCACCCACATATTTATGCTTTCCGCTTATAAATTTGTAACTCGTTCGCATTAACATGTCACTACAGAACACTATTAATATTATGTGTGTATGGAACTAAACTTGTGTAAACGTAACTGGTGAAACGTGGGAGTGTACTACACTCCTCTGCCTACCTCTTCGGGGATTACAAGCGTGATGTTACGTTTGTGTATGGAACTGCTTCATAATTTTACAATGTGTGCTAAAAAAAACTATTCGATTAGTGCTTTATTTGAAGTAATATGATAAAACAAATCATAAAACAACTCAATAATTTTTGGTACTCGTATATATAGCACAAATTTTTGTGGTACATATTTATGTTTCCATTGGAAAAAATTAAAAAAAATTGTCAGTTTTTAAAAATTTATATCTTAATAAAAAAAGATATCTAATAAAAATTTAAAATGACCTGTATAATATATAGTAGGCAAGTTTAATCGTAGCTAAACTGCTACGCCACCAAATCACATTTTTATGTTCGCGGTGCTAATTTATAATTAGACTCTCCGAAGTTATTGTTTTGGGTCTTCTATTTTGGGGTATCATTATTGAAGTAATGTGAATGAGTAAGATAAAAAGTTAGTGCGTTGTCCCAACTTTAAGGTCACGCGATAGTTGTGTACGAAGACTCGGCTTAGCTCTGCGCCTGCGGCGTGTTTACGACCACTATTTTTACTCACAAGTCATTGTTCTCTATCCTAGTACTCGTTCGTGCTTAGAGCATGCACACAACTGCACGTCTGTACATTTAAAAATTAAATACAATGTACTAACATATTTCCATCTTAACGCTACTGTATAATTGTTTTGATCGGTTAAGTACATCATCTTTATTATATAGGTCCATAAGATCAGTTCATTACTTGGCACTCGCTGCTCTCTGTCATAAAGGACCCTAATACGATATATATAATAATATAAATCACACAATATGACAAATTATAAACGTAGTGCCATTTCAAACAATTTAAATTTAATATATAACATTTTTTTTCTTTTAGAAAAACAATAGTCACCACTTTACGCTCAAATAAATACGACATAAACATTCCAAACTCACGATGTTAAACGATGTCAATCGATGTAAATGAAGGTTTTCGATCATCGTTATGGTAAAATCATATATAATATAACAGCTACCTGCTCAATATAAAAACGACCTTCCAGTCAACTAACGCAATCCCTGGCCCACGAGCCAATCCACTACCAATTAATTGGTTAACGGCCATCTGCGCACTAGTAGTAATATCTGCACCATAACAACAATATGTAACTGCACCCACCCTACACTATTCTTAGAATGCCACTTAAGGAAAGGAAGAAGCTGATTTGCATTTTTATGAATGAGGAAGGTGAAGTCATCTGCATATAACTCACTGTATAACTGAAGCACTTATCATTATTCACAAACAGGTTAAGGACGGTAATGCAACATTCATATTATAATCTTAATAAAACACTGGATTTCAAATTAAATACAACCATAAGGCTTTTAATATTTTTGTAATGAACTCTTTTATGACTTGTAGTTAAACAAGACTTAAGTCGAAGTAAAAAAATTGTGGCAAGATATTTCAAATAAACAGTTTTGCCGAGTACCAGGTTTTGAACACTTGTTTAAAAATTTATTGTTTTTGAATAGTTAGCCAATTTGATACAGTTTATTATATCTGTAATAAATAAATTCAAACGTGTGATTATCGTTTGTATAGTTAAGGAAGTCATGGAGCATGCTCAACTAAGCTATTCTTGTACGAATTATTCAAAAACTCTTTACGTTATTTATTTATTCAATTTAGGCTCACCAACGCGTGGTATACCTATTGTATACAATATGCATATGTTTCCTTGTACATAAGAGTTATTAGTAAAATAGTTAATTAGTTCAATTCTTATAAGACTATTAAACAAATGCCATATCGCATTAAATTAAACTGCTTTTAAAAAAATATTTCTTACACATGTAATGTAGTACAAAGAGATAAAATTTCAACGATAGCGATTAAATAAAAATCATAGTTCATACTTTTGTCTTAATTAATAATAATATCTTGGGACAACTCCACGCACGGCCATCTGATCCCAAACTAAGCATCAAGAGAGCTTGTGTTATGGTTGCCAGACGACTGATAAACTACATATGTACATGTAAATATATACTTATAATTATGTACATATTTTTATTTACACCCACACACAGAACAAATACGTGTGCTCGTTAAATAGTCTCGATGGCAGCAAACGCAAAGGGAAAAATCTATAACAATGTATCAAATTTCGGTGAGAATATCACCGTATCACATTTTGCGTACTTATTGTTAGTGAACACTTACAATATTAGGAAAAAACAATTCGTCGAATTTGTGAAACATGCATTTCATCCCGAAAGTGATACACTTAGGAAATGAAAAGTGCACTACACTACGTATTCCATAGTACAGTTGCTGGGCGGTGCCGGTGTCACGTTACATCTACCCTTCTCTATAAAAGCGTAAAACGAGTCGAGTTACGAACATTCGAGGCTCTGATAACATAAACAGAGGTTTATGATTAGACACGGTTGATATCTTTTATAAAAGTTGTGAATATTTTTTTATTATAGTACAAATACAAATAAACTCTGACGATTTTTGTTGCCAGCCGACCGGAGATTGTTTTCGTGCATGTTAGTAATGCTTTAACCCACTAACTAGAGGTCTACACATGTTTTCTTTCTTACATATTACATGTATACATTCCAGCATCGAACATGTTCGAGAAGAAGGCGTTGCAGCTAGCTGTTCTGGCAGTATCATTGATCTGGGATTCGAGAACGGACGCTGCTTCCACCTCCGTTAAGCTTTGCGGCCGAAAATTGGGAGAGATAATGAGCCGAGTGTGCCACGTCTATAATAGTCCTTCATGGGACGTTCCTACAGGTTAGATATAAAATTGTTTATATTTTTCACAAATATTTCTTTTTCATCATTTGGAAATGGAAGCAATTTACTTGTAATTAATACGCGAATTTGGAAATATAACATTTATATGGATAATTCACCACTGAATATAAACCGGTATTTCATTAATCACGAAACTAAATACGTACACATGTTATGTAAGATGCATTTAAAAATCGTACGTGGTAGCCGTTCAAGTATATAAGCATTATAGCTTGAACTTATGTTAAGGTTGCAGGGCATTACTGATATAATAATTGTAGCGATAGCAGGTTAATTGGTTTTATTTATAAACCCACAGACAGAGAGCGTGAACTATTTCATACCATTGTAAATGAAAATGGTCTTGATTCATTATTTTTCTCGTTCGAGTACTTCAACGTCTGATATCTACGTTTTTAATTACAGTTAGATATTTCTAATATAATAAAAATATTACGCGACCATTGGGTCAATAATATCCGGTTGGATACAACGCTATCTGTAAAATAACTGCGAATAAAGGTCGTTATCATCACACATAATGATTGCAACTTTGTTGACAAAACAATTGAACAAAATAACATTATTTGTTTTACTTTTCACGAATATTAAGCACGTATATTACATATTTACCTAAACAAATATATACGCATTTTCTATTCGTAGATAATTTCTGTTGAACCGCTACCGTTACAGGTAGATTTACTTTAAATTCAGTATTCGTTCCTTGCCTTCAATTTGCGAAAATAACGCTTCAATTTGACTTCCTGATATGTTCTATATATTCTCTTTGATCGTTAATCTCAATATATTCTCAATCTAAATATATTCTCTTTTATGGTTAATCGGCAAGCAGCTACGAAGATTCTGAGTAATCTTTAACGTTAGGCACGCGTTTTTATCGTCGCCTCAACCGACCTCTTGAATGTTTACATATAATAATCACAGGAAAAACAAGTGTGCCTTCTTATTCACCCTCTTATTTAATAATGACCCCACATTATCGTTTCATCACGAAATGATTCCGTGATGAGTACGTAACATTAATAAGCCAAGGTCGACGCTAGAGCGCACTCCAAATAGGTCTAATCAATTTAATGGAGCTCGATTTGAGGATAAAAATAAATATTAACAACTTCTTGTAAAATAAAGCTTTTTTTCATTATTTTTTTGTACGTATGTTGTATTTAATATACAATACAGCATTGCAATTTTCATTTTTAGTACAATTCAAAAATACGATATTATACATTATTGAATCTTTGTACTTTCATCTTTAACTATTTTAATATTCTGGAAAATACCAGTACCTAAGCTGTTACTTCTCACGTAAAATCCCATGTTATAAGTAGGTAGTCGCAGATTATGATAGTGGTTTGTTACTGGTATATCAATACTAATAAAACCGTTATTTATCTAGACTGGTATTAACTTTAGGTCTTAGTACCCTTATTAGCTATTAATTGAAAACGCCAAATGTTATCATTAAGTAAAAGAATAAGCGGTGATAGCCTAGTGGTATGAAATTCTGCCTCTAGC
>DWEG01000406.1:0-11307 GCA_018245845.1 Apyrrothrix hygieia | reverse complement strand
CGCAGCATCCCTAGCGATACCGGCTACGCCAGAAACAGTCGTCAGGCCTTGGTGTGCAACGGTCCTGGTGGCCGAGCCGGGACGAAATGTTCTCTTTCCCATTGCTCTCACCCAAAGAACACTTATATTGAATCTAATGAAAACCACTGAGCTGGAGGGGCCTTTTATAACACTGTTGATAAACTCTACTAACAATCTTTCACTGACCGAACATAATTTTAAACCATTTAGCCCTCATAAGGGTCTTTGCTGTCCCTTAGGCGTTTTTTTAACATTTTTTGTACGATGTATAACTTAACTGAATGTTGTAATTAGTTTTATATAACATCAGCTGTAAAAATCATCACCCTCCCACCTCTTCAACCTCAACAGACTCACTCAATAATCATTACAGTTATGAAATCCTAAGGAACCGTTCAATGTGATTAATCGTAAAGTGTTGCAATTTATCACTTTCTAAAATGAGATTTTCATCGTCCTTGGACATAGCTCAGACAGAAACAATAAACATTTCGATTTACCCGAGCCTTGCAATAACCTTATAGTAAACTAGATTCTAATTATTTTTTTAAACTAATAAATCAAAACCACAATGACCGTGACATTTTAGCAGTGGCTTAGTGTCTTCGAAGTATTAATAAATTATTTCCAGCAATAAATTATTATATGCAATAAAATTCCATTTCAATTGAACAGTTAAAGCAATAATTCCACCATAATATATACACTCTTTAATAACTCCTTCTGTTTAATGATCATAATACATTACTTACAACATTATTAAAGAATCAAATGTATCATGTTAGGTATTAAGATTTAACATGAAAACATATTTAATTATTGCTAATATCAGCATAATAACTATACATACATATGTTTGAGATATTTGTGTATGCTAATTTCTTTTTATATGACCAACTGCTTCACGTTCATTATGACGTTTTAATTTTATACACATTGCAGCATATATTACTGCCTTTTGACTGGCTTGTTGGCGAGCGGTTGCAAGTGTGGCTGCCAATTGAGAGGTCCTAGGTTCAAATTCATCACGATACTTTCGAATTTTTTTAACTTAAAATTTCTAGTTAAAATTTGTAGTAGTGATACAGATTTGTGCCCAGTAATGGCAAAAGGCTCACCCCTATTCCACGATGGGTCATAAACGTAACTGGTGAACTGTGGGAGTGTATTACACACCTCTGCCTACCTCTTCGGGGATTACAACCATGATGTCACATTGCAGCACATATTATTTTTATGTTCATGACACTGGCATGTTAAACAACACAAGAAACTTGACAAAACAAAAAAAACACTCCCTTTTCCTACCCATACATACATCCTTTATACCTAAATGCAACAGCTTTATTGACTTAATTGTATTGTAAGATATTAAATACATTTCATAAGAAATAACATCTCAAATACTCTGTAGTCTGTAAAAAAAAATGTAACCAAAATCTTGTAGTAACCTAAAATATAAAACCTGGATTTTAATATAATTTTATTTACCTGTGTAATGCCTTCCTCACGTACTTTTATCCAAATATTGTATAGATTGGCTGTAAACTCATCAACTTGAAGTGCATTTTGTAGAGTCTGCTCCAGAAATTCATCATCGTGGGCAACCTGCATTCGATATTAACAATATTAGTATATCTCCTTACTGATGAAACCTCAATATCAATTTTTGAACGATTTATTCTGTCTCTTTACTACTTAGCTCATTGATAATATGATTGAAGGCGATAAAATATAATATGCATTACAATTATTGTCAAAATACAATATGCATTACAATTATTATCAAAATACAATTATTGTATGTCCTCGTTATCTGCTTGCAATTATGTTTAAGCCTTGAAAGATATGGCTATGAATAGTATCATACATAACGAAATTATAATCTGAGCAATCTGAGCATTTATGTTAGTTGGTTTTAAAAGGACATGATTTCACGCAGAACTAGTTCGTACACCAGTAAATGACGTGCAAATTTTTATCTTGAAAAACCAAACAGCTATGTGGATATCAAACTTAAAACAATACAGTTGAATCAATTGTGTTAAAATTTGGTATAGAGATTGCAAATGGAAATGAAAAAAGAAAAAAAAATTTACATCACACCTGCAATCCTCGAAGATGTAGGCAGAGAAAAAAAAAGAATAAAATGATTTGAACAAGATGAGGAAAAAAAGTAATATTTAAAAAGGACAACCATGGTACTTTTAATACTAATAATACTGTGAAGTAAGGCCCTAAAAGGGTTTTAAAAGAAACAAGAGATTGCATTAAAATTATTCCCTATTCAACTAAATGAGTTACAGGTAACAACAAATAGGTATTGTCAAGCAATCTCCAATACTTGGCCTGTATGTATATTTGTATGTATACATTTGTTGGTCTATTACAAAAGTTATAATTTTTGATATGTGTAACAGCATAGCTCTGACACATTTTTTGGGATGGTCTAATTGGTTTCAACTGACAGGCTCTGGGCAACCTCACTGCGATTAAAGGGTGCTTATGAAGAACGACCTCATGTAGGTCAGAACCTAGTTGGACCATTCCATAAAATATATGTAAGTTAAGCCAGTACATGTATAATTATATATATAAACAGTCATGAAACATTTAATAGTTGCAATTATTTTTTGTAATTATACACCGAAATGATTTCCTCAGATCATTCACTGTCCATTCCTGGCGCTTCCGGAAAGGGATCTCTCGAATGGATAAGCAGTACCATTGCACACAATTACTTTTGTATGTATTTCTATATGTATTCTCACTGCACACAAACTTGTTAAATAAGAATCACATGATTACTTAGCTTGAAAGTTCCACTTCAAAGTTCCACTGGGCTAGTGAATCATTAAATATTTTGATTTAAATAAACCAAACCAAAGAGCATACAAAACTAATTATGAAGACAAGCTCTGCTTTCTCTGAGAACCATAGTCTCATTGCAAGATAGAAATCTACCATAAAGTATAAAAATTATTGTCACCTTATGCATCAGCTCATTCAAGATTGTTTGCAGCTCCACAGCTTTATTGAACTCTGTCCGAGGGAATGGAGACGGAAGTAACACGAATGGGGCTATCTGTTGACATATCAACATTTTAAAATTAAATCACATTCATTTCTACACCATTCAGAGTGCACTTAACCAACTTGGACTTTGATTTGTCTTTAAGGATGGTGATACATCTGCAAGTTGGCAGAAGTTTAGGCTTTTCTTGCATGTGTTCCTTCTCTTTTAAATCCCCTCTCTCACCCCTTTTAGATCTGGTCCTTTAGCAGAACTGCAAGATTTTCTTGCATAAATTTCCGTATCTTCTCCTATCACCTTATATCACAGTAAGAGTGAATGAAAATGCTTAGGCAGCCTATTAAGTAGTTCGAGTTGCCCATAACTATTTAAATACGATGTCGAACAACATTGCATGTTACTTCTGAAGACTAGGTGGGATACCACCAACCTTAGTATGGTGTTGCATACCACTCACTTTAGACCTTATGCATGGCAGTGCTGCTGCTAGTAACACTGGCCACAATAGTCTTTATCTTGTACATAAGAGTCCTAGCACCTGCTAAGATTGGTAAAATTAACACAACACTATTGTTTGTATATAACAATGTTTATATTTAGACATACCTGTATAGCGTCTTTGGTAAAGTGTTTCTTATCTCTCATCCCAACACCGTGCATCAGCGCCCAGTCTTTGGCTTTCTCTATCACAGTTACTAGCAATTTGTGCTCCAAAGGCACAGGAATACAGGACGCCAATCTACCTTGAGCCATTTTAAGCAAAATACAATACTACTACAGATACACAATTAACAATGTATTCGAATATTTCACTTAATACAATTTATAACAATTACGATTTTTTTATTTTTCTATTTATATGGAAGAATTATAAAATAGGTGCGACCAAGACCGTTATTTGATGATAAATAAAACCTAAACTGTCATGTCACGCGAATGTCAAAAAGAACTTGTCAATATTTCACTTCGGATTAGTGTTACCAACTTCTATATATAAAAAAGTAATAATTGCAGGCTTTCACAGTGGAATACGGAAAGAGAAATAACTCTGCTTTTATATCTATCCTCTTGCAACTAAATTTATTTTTGTAAATTGTTAAAACGTAACAAATCTAATTTTAATTAGAGTGCATATTCATCTATTCCGTTCCACTAAAGTGATGTTAAATAAACATGTTTTGGAATATGTGTATGAAGATGGTTAGATAGGTCAATAAATAGATCAGGTGCGTAGAGTCTAAATGTTCCATTGTGAAGCTTAATTCCAATAAACTTCCAGCCCCGGTACAACAGTAACTTTAAAAGAAAACTCAGTCAGGTTAGGCAACAAACAACGTAACAACATTCCGATGATTGTATGAAACAACAACGCGGGGAGAACAGGGTAGCATATGCCTTAAGAGATGAAATTGCCAGACAGGACAAGCCTGATGGGAGCAAGCAGTGTGTTAAAAAGGGAGCGAAAATTGGGTTTATGTGTTATTGGGGATATTGCCGCAAAAAGTTGGGTAGCGCAAACAATAACGAGTCAGCTTAAAGTTTCAATACTCCAGTAATATAATACGAGGGTTGCAGTAAAACTATTTTATAATATTCAATGTTTATATTTAAAGGTATTGTACCCTTAAATAAAGTATTGGGTGAGAACTCTTTTGTAATATTCAAAGCTCATACTTCAATGTTGCCTGTAAAAAAACCTGACATCACACTTCTAATCACCGAAGAGATAGGCAGAAGAGTGTATTACACTACCGCGTTTTACCTGTTACGTTTACCTCTCACCATGGAACAGGCGGTGAGCATATTGTCATGCACCGGGCACAAATCCAAACTCCGAGCTACTACTGTGATTTTCAAATTAAAAAACCGAACAAAATTTTGTCTGACCTGTGAATCAAGCCCAGTACCTCTTGAGTCGCGCTTGCAATCACTCGAGCAATGAGGCAGTCTCGTTTTAATTTTCGTTCATTTTGCATAAATTAACATATTTTAATTTAAAATAAAGTAAATATGCCCTTTTCGGTTCTTAGCTAAGCATGGACCTTAATTTGTAAAATAAATAACACATCAATATAGTCGAATAAATATTTCAGAGAAATTGAAATTTATCTTGAAGTTGGTTAGTCGATGACGTAATAACCTCTGTAGTGTCAGGGCAGCAGAAACGTTAAGAGCTAATACAAAATACTTGGGGTGTTTGGAAATATGTTTTACAGAGAGAGAGAGAGAAGATAGTATAGAGGCGCATGCCTATTAACTTGTGTGGGCGGCAATACGTGCCACCGACACTAAGTGAAAGTTATGAAGTGTAAAGTTTAAGTTTACTCGTATTTGAATGGGTTTTGATAGTGATTCGATATTTGAACAAGCATTAAATGACCTCAAAAACGATTGAAGTCTTATTTTGTTCACACAAGGGGAGACATAAACTGTTTTAAAATGCCAAACATCTTTATGGGACTATGTACTCTATACATGCTATTAAACAGACAGGTTTTAAAAAGCGATCTAAAACAATGATATGATCAAAGCATATTACTTGAAACATCAAATTCAGTTTTGAATATTTTCTTATAGTTCCATTCCAAAAATATTACCCCTAAGTCTGCCTTCATCGAAAAAGTCTACATTAACGAATTTTATTTAAATATTAATTATTTCATGTCTGTTCCTGTACTAAATTACTTTTTAAGAGTACATTTACATATTACACGCTTTGCATTAAAAATTAATTGTTTTCAAATGAAATATTGGTCATTTGCTATAGTCACAACTCAACAAACCTGTGAAGGTTATGAGATGACGTAACAACGAGCGGGAGATGGTATGAAACTACAACGAAGGTGACAGGACTACATGAGCACTGCGAGGTGGATCGTAGACAGACAGAGACAACACGAACGGGGCGTACCATGCGTTAGAAGGAGAGGATCGACACTCACTATGATATATTGTAGTAGAAAGGAGATGAATGACCCAATGAATGTCGTGAGGGCCAACGATGACGTATTGGTTTAAGAATTTCACTGAACTACTAACACTATGAGGGATCAGGACATCATGAAGACGTGTTCGTAGATTGTAATTTTCCGTATTTTTTTTGCATACAAGTTATTTCCTAGAATGATGTTTCTTAGGAGATGAAAGATGTGATGATGATCCGTATTTAATTATGTTCATCTAAATGTGGGAAATGGATGAAATGATGTCTATTCAACTAACCTGTCCATAACGATGGTGCTGTCATCTAGGCGACAATGCTGCCACCTGTTCATTAATAACGGTAATACAACTCACAACAAAGGACGCTTGAGTGGGCGTCTTAGCTCGATGTAACCCGAGCATCACGCGATGTGGGAATTCTTGAAGTCTACATTGTCATACAAATAAAATTGTTATATTATATTCATTTTTGTTTTACTGAATTAAAAAAAAAAACAATCATTTTCTTCGTAAATAAGTGAACGAATGTACAAGATGAATTTGATTAAGTGAATTGAGTGATTAAACAATTAGCTCCGTATTAGTAATCTAGATTTATTGTAACTATGTATTACTGATAGGAATAGCATATATTTCACGCTTTTAACGTTCCCGGCTTACACAGCATGTTATGAATGTCGTGACGTAAGCATGACGTCACTACTCGTACAACCGGAAGTTGGTATGAAAGTACGGAGCAAGTAACAGGGCAGCATAAACCTTAAGAGATCGTGAAGGCACACAAGGAAACTTTTTCACTGCTCGATTGTAAGCGCAAGGTTAAATCAATGGATTTCATAGTAACAACCATGACGTTTTAAAAAGAAAGGCATGAAATCACAGCAAAGACAATCAGATAATGGCAAAGATTCATTAAACTGAAAGTCATTGCTAGAAAAAACTCTAATAATCAGAAGAAATAAACTGGTGAAACCTGGGAGTCGACTACACTCCTCTGCCTATTTCTTCAGGGATTACAGGCGTGATGTTACGTTAATTAAAAGAAATTTTATATGTGAATTGTATCCAAAGTTGTCCATGAGCGTTAGCTCGTAGAAGGTTTACGGTTAAATACACAATGCAAAGAGTTATTTGAGTTATTTGAAGCGTATTTGAGTTTTACAAAACTTAAAATTCAGTTAAAACATGATATCTTTAGATATATTTATTTGCCTTTATCTACAATCTCACTCACAACTACCGAGCGCTCTAAGTTTATAAGCGATTCGGCCAAAAGGCCAGTCAAAAAATATCACCATGAGAATAGATAAGATATAGATAAATATAGAAGAAGCGCGGCAGGACTGTTTGATATTTGATATTTGTAGAGATATTTGGCACTCGGTGCTCTCTGCCTACCCCTTGAGGGACCTGGCATGAAGATATGTACAATATACGATTTAACTGCAATAATAAAGCCAAATAAGGTTTATTTTAAATTGGTTACATAATTTGTTAAACCACCACACACACATGGCATATGTTCACAACTAGTGAAACTACGTCGGAGCTACCAAGGTATCATGAAAGATAAGAGATCATTGCGTTAGACAAGGATGACTTGAAGGTTATACGTAGTGTAAACGAAAGAGACGGGGAACACGAACTAAGTTTTACCGGGTTGGTGACGTAAGCATTGCGTGAATCGACAATGGCAAATGTCAATAGTTGAATGAATCTCAATAACTTTTGAATGAATGTCAATTGCTGAATGAAGTCAATAAATAGTTCATGAATGAAAGTTTAGTACAAGCAACATATTGTCAGTATTGAGACAGGTTTATATGACGATTGTATATTTTAATTTGGTTAAGTTAAGCAACACCGCTATCCGTCGGGTTTTTCGTGAAGATTCAATGGAAAGAACATTTAAAAACATTACTCTGGTTTGGAAAGCACGGTAATGCAGAATGTATCAGTGTTAGCTATCTTAAAAATGGGTGCGTGTACAATTACAATAAATCAGTACGCGCGTGAGAAGATATACTTCTTTGGCGTCATTAAAAATGGTTTTAATTGCATGCAAATAATTAATTACAATAAAATCGAAATATTAAATATTTATTATTTATAAAATTTAATGATTAATATTAAAAAACAATATTTTAATTAGATGTTTGCTTTTAATTTTTATCCCAATTTTTTTATAAAACTTATTTCTTTATTTTGTAAATATTAAATAACCAATAATAAATATTTAACATTAATAATTTAATAATATTTAGTATTAATAATATTAAATAAAAACAGTTACTAGTTATCCACCTTCACGTGGTTTTATGTTGTATGCGGCTAATTTCAGATGTTTACGTTTATCAAGTTGTCAGCCATGTTGGCGGGTGACACATTTGACATTAGTTCAATTCTGTATGTTGCCCATTCTGTAACTCAACCGCTGCAACTTCATACTGTAACATTCATGTGACAAATCTTAAAATTTCACTCTCATCATTTTTTCATAACGCGCCTAAAGAAGTATAACTTCAAAAATATATTTTTGAAATTTCCTAATTATTCCGTTTTTTCCTGAAAACTCTTTAAAGACCATAATTAACGAAACAAAAAATATACGTAGGTATATGCTACGTTGGAATCGCGAGTTAGGGTCTTGAGTTTATACCGATGTCCTACCGAAGAAAAAGCATTTTTCTTCATTTTTCTAGCAACTTCTCCAAAATTTTCTTTTCTTAAATCGTTCTTTGGACTTTCATTAATATAAATACAATCACTAAATCGCGACAGTGATTATTAAATTTAAAAATTGCATAAAGCGATGCGCTTACGAATGAACAAAATTTTTACATATAGGTACAGGTTATAGTTTTCAAAGACAAAGTTCACAATACCATACATACCCACACGTACCTAATAATAATTCGTTCCTGAAATTTGCGTATATTTTTAAATATTTAGATATATTTTCTATTTAGATTTTTTTTTATAGCACTTAAAATAAAAAGATTTAGAGTAAGAAATTTTAGTAATCCTTTACATCTTTATATATGATTAGTACGAAATGGAATCAAACCACTGTGATCTGTGCCACATAATCACCTCAATAATCAATATCTTAGTAGATATTGCTAACAATAGGCGAATAATAAATCGATCGTAAGAAGTAAACCATTACAAGGATAAGGAGCACATCAAATATAATTTCAAATTAAATAAATATTACTTTTGTTTTTGAGCGGTATTATAGAAATACGGTGTAGAATTCGCCGACAGAACATTTTACATGTACCCACAACACCGACGTACTGACTACGTTATGCTAGACGGTCGACCCGGGCTACATTTGAATAATGCATAGGTCGAATGTGCAAAATTACTCTCAAACCGGATATCGTATTTGCCCACGCGTTCGTCACAAAAATCATTTTTCCCAGTACTTGTTAGTTCTTAATCGAAAATACAAAATTTCGCTTAAAATGGTCCGTTCTTGTCAAAAATTAAATACGCCAATTAATGTGAGGTATCCGATAACCGGTACGCACCGGATTGGACTGGACCACCTGGACTGTCGTGCATACTAATATATTGCCAAATAGGTACTGGTTATTTGTTGGATAGCCTCTCTAATATACCAATAATATTGTTATTGCAGTTCAAATGTAGCATTACAAATGTAACATTAGAGAAAAATCATCTTAAATAAATAGATGTATACAAATCGAATAAGAAATTATAACCATGAGGAACCCAATACTTTAATTGATCAGTCACCACATTATTATTTGTTCTCAAACACGGAGCTAGCTAATAAACTTTTAAACGTAATTAAAAAAATAGTACCGACCTTGACGACGAAACAATACTAAGCGTGATTGCGGTGGTGTGCTTGAGTTTTATGCAAAGGTAATACTGACTGCGGTGCTGCGACAACACGCCGTGGTCCGAAGTGTCGGCTACCCTTGACCGAGCCGGAGCGCTCAGTCGTCTCGGAGCTCTCTGCTGATATCCTCGCGTCTCCTATGTACCTCCAGTCACACGCCATCGAATATAAAGAACGCTGCCTCGGCCTCACTTCCAGTTCAGAGACATGTGTCTCACGAAGAAGGACTTTCATGAGTTCATAAACGTTGACGCTTACTTCTTGCTGATATAAAAGTGTTGAGTGTTAGTGTTTATTGACAATATGAAGTCAAAGAGTGAGGATCCGGACCCGCAAGCTGAGCTAGAGGAGCTACTGCACAAGACCACCAGTCTCCCGCTCTTGGTCACTAGAAAGAAACGTGGATCAAGTACGTTTGAATTTCGTTAACCGACCTGAGTCAGTAGTAACGTTGTAAATGACATCTCAATAGTCCTATTAGTTCCGGGGCTTGGTATTATGTCGAAAAACATGCATAACAATAACTCATCAATGACTAGACATGCAACTCATTACTGTAAGTCATGTTCGGTTTTAAATACTCACAACGTTGTTTATTTCCCAAATATCGGATTAGAACCACTCATACGTTAACACTTTTTATTTTATATTTCTCAATACTTTCAAATATGACAAAAAAAATTAAAAAATGGTTATTGTCGAAAATACAAGTATACGCATGTATAAGTATACGTGAGTATACGCATGTAAAGTATTAAATCGCACAGGTGTCAAAAAACAAGCGTGCCTTAAAAACAAACAGTAAAGAATGTTGTTATAATTAAAAAACTGGTTGCGGGCTTACTTTATAAAAATCCTTTCTACCTGAACATATTTGAATGAGCTAATTTCTTATATTACTTATTTTATTATGAATTCAGATAATTATTTATTTCTGAATAATTTAAATATTTAATTGATGTCGTTGTTCCCACAATAGATTTAACGCGTGGTGGGAAACTGAGGTGTTTTTTTTTATCTAAAGAATAAAGACAATGACGAACTTATAATATAATAAATTACATTGAAATACATTTTGTTTGGATAACAAACTAAAGGCCTTTATTTTTGTTGTTGTTAAAACAACAAAAGACTATTTTATACCGAAATGAAACTGACCAAAGATACAATTAAAAACTACTACTACCATTATATTCAATGTAATATTCGTAATAAGTAAACAGAAACCTTGACTGCAGCGTTGGTCGTGTTGGTTGCAAGCGTGACTGACGACCGAACAGTCCTGGGTTCAAATCCCGGGTGGGGTACTATTGGATTTTTCTAACTTTGATTTACTTGTAGAAACTTCTAGTAGTGGCTCGGAATGTGGTTTTGTGCCCGGTGTTTGGCAATAGGCTCACTATCATAGGCTCATTCCATAGTGGGACGTAAATAT
>DWEG01000405.1:0-11311 GCA_018245845.1 Apyrrothrix hygieia | reverse complement strand
TGATGTGGATGAAACTTCATATTCGGTGAGTGGTGCGATGGAGGAAAGGTAGCACAGGAACCCAAGTCCCTCCGTAGTCGTAAGTCCTCCAGCTTTTTGATAATCCTTGGGTGGTTAACTATTCGGACTACACGTTTTTGCACGGAGTCTAATGAAGCAAGTTAGTATTGTAGCGCTCCGGCCCAGAGTTGGGAATAGTACTCTATGTGGGGCCTTACTTGCGCTTTATAAAGCATCGGCAATTACCCCACAGTGAAGTACTATTTCTCTTTATTCAGAACGGCTGGCATTTTGCGACTGGTTTGTCTTGGCTTTCCAGGTGACTCTGGCACTACACATTACTCGATATATCAACTGCCAGGATTCCGATTCTCTCCCCAATAATAACCGGCGTTCCTTGAAATTATAGCGCCAACAGAAATGATATTCTTTAGTGGTAAAAACGCAAACTTGTGTCTTCTTGGGATTTAACTTGGGTCTTCAACTAGGTTCAGTCGACCCCATCAAGAGAGCTCAAGAGAGTGCTCGACTTCAAACACAAGTTATCGCGAGACTATTACATACAATAAGATCTTTCTTTAAAACATAACATTAATATGTACATATTAATTAAATTATTCAATAAACATTTCGATATAAAAAAAAGAAAATTACAAATCAAAACTTCCTCAAAAATGTCCTTATGAGGCCTATTTCCCAAAACACTAGCAGCATTACCCCGCTGAATTATAAGCTTCTGTGCGAGATAATAGCTTTGGTCCCCAGATACCAGAACAAGCTAGGTCGACGTTTCTGAAATTTTTGTTTGTGTCAAAAGACCACGTCCCCGTTGTCTCCATTGCCAGTGCCATAAATATGCAATCTTCCATCAGATTACTATATTTACGACGCTTGCGACTTTGAGTATGTCAGTATTGCTGATGTGTGATGGAGCCAACGTATCGACATATTTTACGTCCCATACCAGGTGGCGCCCCAGATTCCACAGTAATAAAGTCATTGATAGGGTCTGTTGCCATCGTTTCTTAAAAGACCCGGGGGTTCCAGCACAGATGGCATAGAAACGGTCGCAAAGGCCCGACAAACCAAGAGCGCTTCTGGTATAGGACAATCAATGTCGACCTAATATGTTAACCACCTACCTACAAGAACATACGTGAGGCTAGCATATCTTGACACCGAGTCGGAGACCTACTGCTATTCGCAAAGCTGTAGGATCCAACACAGTGCTTATGTTTTTTGATGGTAGCGCGTTCAACTAGTAACCTGACTCGCTCTGGGCAACTGCAAGTAAACGGGCCTTATCAGTGCTGTCAGTGCATCGTTTCAAAACGCAAGTAAAGACAGCTTTTACCGCTGGCAAATCCTAAGCGAACTGTCACTAATGTAGTGATGTCTTCACTTGCAAAGGATTCCCTCCCGGCCTCCAATGCTCCTTCCGTATACCTTACCCTAACATCGACCAAATTTGTATTTGAAATGTCTGTGATGAGCTTACTATAGCACGAGGCCAGGAAAGCCGGGAGAGCCAAACTTTCTGTCGTGCGGACACCTAAACCACCGAACGAAATCGGAAGGGTTGCTTTTACCCAGGAGCAGTGTTAAAATTTTCAATTTACAATTTTTGATAAACAAAATGTAAACTTACATTTAAAGCATTTCTTACAGAATGAAATTTCCAAAAAGGGCAGCATCTTAATAAGTACATACATTTTGGCGCAAATAAGCAAAGGCTTAAAATGATGTGAGGTTTTAAACCAAAAAGAACATTTGAAAATTAATTAAATTTGTTTAATTTAGAACTTATGATTGGTAAAAATTCATCATCAAATATTGGAGCACCTAATAATGTTAAACGTAACATCACGCCTGTAATCCCCGAAGAGATAGGCAGAGTAGTGTAGTACACTCCCATGTTCCACCAGTTACGTTTACGTTTCATAATGGAATAGGTGGTGAGTCTATTGCCATACACCGGGCACAAATCCAGACTCTAAGCCACTACCAGAAATTCTAACTTTAGAAAAATCCAATAGTGCTCGACCCGGGATTTGAACCCAGGACCTCTCGATCGGCAGTCGCGCTTGCAACCAACACGACCGGTCAGTCAGTCGAAGCAGTCAATATGTTTCCTGTACAAAAAACGAGGAAAATGAAAACTCGTTATACCATTGCTATGTAAATCATTTAACCCAAGACGAGGTTACGCACTGCGATAATGAACTTGCAAGAGGCCGCGCTAAGCGCGAGCTATTGCGTGATATATTGAGCAATAACGCGAAAATTATTTCTAACTGCAATATTCCAGGAACAATTGTGATATTAGAATACAAGGGATTTCAATTTAGTTTGCATGTTTAAGGACGTCAAACGCCCAAAAGGACGTCGATTCTTTTTTTACAAAGATTTTCAATACGGAAAATTTTAAACTAAACAATCTCATGTCAAAATCCGCTTCTTAATTATCTAAACTATCCCTCGGCGGCAATTCTTAGATTCCGTATCGTCAGATGTCCTACATTTCCTTTAGGTGCTTCTATTATGAAAATATGTTACTCATACCATAGTAATGCACTTTCTCGCTTACTCAACATTACGCAATAAGTGAGAGAGACGGTGAAACAAAAAATATTATGGGTCATACAGTCATATAGACAGGTTCATGCATAATGTAACGGAATTCGACTTGTGGCCAAAACTGCCAATTTGGCTCGATGAAATTGTGCCGACGAAATTTTGATGTGACCCGCCAAAGTAGGAATTTGTAAAACGTATAATTTGTTACTTTTTTACATTCCACGCGTTATTAGAAAAAATATTGTACAGATAAATAAAAGTTAAAATTCTTATACTCTACATATCAAGTTAATGTCTGTTCAGTTTTATTCGAAATATTTCTTAATTTTTTTTAGTGTAACTTAATTTTAATACAACTATTGCACTTATATACAAACATACAAAGTAAATAAATACATACAAGATTTTAATCCTGATAGCAAACTTAAGAAGACCTTTTTAAAGCTGTAAATCTGTGAGCGTTGAACTACAAGAGAAAGTTCTTTCACTATAACCTTCGGTCGTACCTACCGTACATCTGAAACCATTACAATTATATTATGTCCTGAGCTGACCTCCCACGGTCTTTCCTATAAAACGCACTGCATTTGCTGTTCTATAAGGATATCAACCTACGTATATTGCCGTGATTTGGCGAATTTATGACATATAAAGAACTATTTAAATAGTCATCTAATAATACCCGAGGACTATGTTTGCGCACTTACAAACATTAAGCACGCAAGCAGTTAAGAATTGCAGCACAGAATTAGTAAAGACAGCGTTACATTAAAGTGACAACTTGGTAAGCTTGTGTCACGGCCTAAGAACCAGCCAACCATTGTCAAGAATATGGAACTTAGGGCCAAGGCTCTCACACCGACTAAAACGCCTGGTGGTGTTAGAGCCTTGGTCGTCACAGGCCGACCTGTAGCTAATGAGCTTCGTCTAGCCCTCCCAGTAGTCGAATTCTCTTTTTGACTTATGAACCTTAATAACATTCAAACATAACGTTTAATGAACAACGGTCGAATTTCAACCACGGCTCGACCACGAGTAATGAATAATACTACGTTATGACACGAGACATTTCTCTACAACGTAGCATGTTACATGAACTGAGATCGGAACTTCTCGGTTTACCAACTTGCATTTTCATATTATCTTACTATGCGATAATTGTAATAATCTTATTTATTGAAAATATTATAAGTAGTGTTTTATATTAATGGCATAAGGAAATTTAAAGTAGTACAGTAGGTATTATAAGACAATTTCAATTAATCATGGATCCTGAGTAATAGCCAAATATCTCCCTAAGACATTATACATTTAAGGCATTAAAAACTATGAAATTAAAGACCTAAGATATCAAAGAACTAAGACATTTTAGACTTAAGACACTACCGATCAAAAACATTTAGGGCCAATTATATTAAAAAAGTAAAACATTATAAACTCAAGACACTAACAATCAAAAACATTAAGGGTCAAATAAATTAAAGAACTGAGACATTTTAGAGTTTAGACACTAACGATCAACAACATTAAGGGGCAAATAAATTAAAGCATTAACAAAACGTAAAGAGGTAGAGGCACAGGAGTATAGTTATAGTCCCACTTTTCACCAGTTAAGTTTACGTCCCAATATGAAATAGCCGGTGAGTCTATACCCATACACCAGGCACAAGTCCAGACTCTGAGCCACTACTAGAAATTCCAATTTTTAGAAAAATCCAAATGTATTCGACCCGGGATTTGAACCCAGGACCTCTCGATCGGCAGTCGCACTTGCAACCAACACGACTAACGAGGCAGTTAATTAAAAAGTAAGACATTTTAGACTTAAGACGCTAACGATCAAACACATTACAGAGTTGAGACATTAAAGAACAAAGACATTCAAAAATAAATTGACATCTTTTCTGAAATAATGTTGACGATATCAAGAATACACGAACTACGAATAGAGTTACAAGGAATTTTAATAACATGTTCACAAAAGGAATTCGAGCTTGATTTGTTGCGTAGGAATCTCAATTTCCTCAGTAACCGACCACTTTCTAACGACGGAGTCAAGGACTTGTTTAACTGGTAAACAACGTCATACTAAACTTAATCATGCGTAAAGTCCATACTCTAGCACTTATTTTATTATAACTGATGTAAAAAGAATTAAAATTGAACTTAATGGGAACGTCATTAGAGTACGCAGAATATTTAGAAGTGTAAAGATTTTTGTGAAATATTAATATTTTGTATCAAGTAGTTGGTACATAGGTACAGAAAAAGACTTTAAGCTTTCCAGTCTTCAACAGTGAGAACGGTTAAGGCCATAGTATGCCACAAGAGCCAGGTGAGTTCTAATGTGAGTGAATTTTCTAAAGATATTTCGATCACGATTCCGTGCGCCGTACAATTCATCTCGAAACGCACATCATTTTGCAAAGAAGAAGTGCACGACAGGATTTGAACTCAAGACCCCCGAAGGCTGAATTCCAATTTATGGGAGGCTACATTCTAAACCCTTCTCAATATTAATAATAATGTAATTATTGTAAGTGTAGATATTGAACTGAAACTCTATTATTTCAATCATAGAGTTTAAAAATAATAAGGACAAAGTGGGATAGCTCTATGTCTTAGGAGTTCTGTCTACCACATCCTTCTCGCTAAAACGGGCTTCTTAAGATAAGCCTTGTATTGTCCTACAGCCATCAAAATATTGTCATGTTATATACTACACATGTAAATAAAAGTAATTTATCTCTTATTTAATTATAATATTTTATTAGATTGAGTTATTATTTTTATTACAATTGAGATTATTTATTACTGGTGAGCCGTGTGAGTGTAGATGCTATACTCCTCTGCCTACTTCTTCGCGGAAACACAAGCGTGAAATTTTGTTATGTTATTACTTTTATTAAGATTTCAAACACTTAAAATTGTCTTGGTTGTTGTACTTCTCTAAAAGGGTCGCGACGTTATAAGATTATTGATTATAATACATTTATTATTATTTTCATACTTACTTTCCAGCAGGGTCTTAAATAACTACACGATTTATTCAACCAAAAGTTTAATGGATAATTTTAGCAAGTTAAAATAAATAAGCAAAATTATAGGAATCCAACGTTAAAAATGAAATAAATAAATAAATAAAGTTCAAATCATCTAATAATTCATTTATTTATATTTACATTCTATATTTATTATAAAAGTGGATAAAATAAATATAGATACAAATAAATATTAATTAAATACAATACAATATTATATTATATTTGGCAATTTAATACTTTGATATGTATAATATCCATAAACATAAATGCATATTTTATTTACATATGTACATTTACATAATTAATATAAATATATAAGTCAATACATTACTTTCATTATGATATATACAATATTAAACGAGTGTTATATGCTATAAATGGAAGATTAATAAAAATAATTAGGAACGCGTGAATATAAATACATATGTCAGAAAAATATAAATGGCATACATACTTGTCTATAAATTGTATTTATGATATGTAATATATTATGTAATCATATGTTATATTCTGTGAATAACTCTATTAAAGCACGCCCAAAAACTCACAAACAAAAAAAAATATTTACACATATATTATATTTACATATACATATATCATTACGATATTGTGTCTAACTATGAATATAATATTACAATATGAAAAACCGTTAGAGTATTGAGGTACTGTCATTTAAATAAATTACAAAGTAAATAAAAAATCCTTTTCCATTACATATCAAAGTCCTTTTCGAAGCCGTTTATCATCATATATTTTGCATACTGTTATTTATTTGATTCTTACAATCATAACATAACCATTATTAAATAAATATTAAATATTGTATTGTACTCTCTCCGATTAGTTTTTTTGAAAGGAATTTTCGTTAATAATAATTTAAAATTGGAAAACCTGCACCGGTTTTGTTTGACCTTTGGCTAAAGTTACAAATATTTCCAAATCTAATAAATTCATCTAGCAAATTCATGCCAGTTTATAACAGTTATGTATAATAATTATAAATTAAATATTAAGTTCCAATTACAAAATTGTAATTGTAGATATTATGGAATTGTAATAGTTTTTTTAACCTTGCGGTAATGTCCATGTACAATAAATAAGTTTTGATATTATAATTTAGATAACTTGTCTCCTGTCTCGTTTGCATCAAATAACGTATTTGGTGGGTTGGTTACTGGGCGTACGCATTGTAAGCCAGTTCGTGGGCTTTCTCCATGGACCTGAAATAAAAAATAAAAAGTGTTTACAGTATTGAATATTAGTTTTGTTTTACCTGCTTATCTATGGTTAACCCTTCGCATTTTGAGAGGAGACCTGTGTCCAGCAGTGGAACGGTTAAGGGTTGATGATGATGATGATGAAGTACACATTAAGGTCAAACAGACAAAATTACTGGCAAAGCAAGAAATACCAATTGCACCCAATTCATTGTCATATGCATTAATGTGATCATATTTGAAGGATGTGGTAATTATACAAAGAGATGTGAGGTGTCCAGCTTTTAATAGCTTTTACTCTATTGTAACTCATATCTTACTGACTTCGAACTTTTTCCCGTTGATAACTGAATTATGTCCAATGATCACTCTTTTTAAAATTAATATAAAAAGGAAAATGAGGATTCCTTGATAATATTCCTTTGTAAGTAATTATTTAAGGTGAGAAGTATTTAAAGTAAGAAGAATTAATAAAATATTTTATATTAAACTATTAACTTCGGATTAATAATAAGTACTCATTATTGTGACATGTGTTCTATCTGCTATAAGTTCATTCAGTTCATTTAGTCATTTTATTCAATCTTTCTCAATCTTTCTTTTATAAGAGCTTCTATAAGCTAGAGCTTTTATAAGAGCTTATGGTAACGTAACGCATTTGCCTAGTCATCATATTTTCACATTTCCAATACAATAATTTTTCGCACATTTTTTTGTCATGAAATTTTGTGGCTATGTACATTGACTAAAATTGTTCACCTGCTCCATCCCGAACCAGGGTGTCCAGACGAGACGACCACCTCATGAGCTTCACCCGTGCCGTTCGAAGACAACAGCTTCTTCAAGCCGATGATGCCAGCCAATACCAGGGCTAACTTGGAGACGATAAGGGCCTTGCCAGCTAATAGAGCCAGAGCTCCGAAAGCCAGTGGCACCATCATACCACCGATGAGGAGAGGAATCGCGAGGAGGGGGGCGAGTTTCTTCCTTCTCCCACGGCCTCCGTCGAACGCGCGCTGCAACTCCGAACCAGACGGAAATTTGACCTGTGAAGATGAGAATAAGTCAATGTTAAATGTATTGGTTAAGATTATTTCAAATATGAAAAAATTTAATACGTTAAAATATGTAAAACGTAATAGTTAAAAAAAATTTAACATCACGCCTGTAATCCCTGATGAGGTAGGCAGAGGAGTGTAGTAAACTCCCACGTTTCACCAGTTACGTTTACGCCCCATCATGGAATACGTGGTAAGCCTATTTCCGTACACCGGGCACAAATTCAGACTCCGAGCCACTATAAGAAATGTTCACTAGAAATTCTAGTTAGGAAAGTCCAATAGTACTCGACCCGGGCTTTGAACCCGGGACCTCCCGATCGGCAATCACGCTCGCAACACACAACTAACTAGGCAGTCCATAGAAATAGTTAAAAAATGAATAATCCATAAATATTTTTAACAAAAATTATTATTGTTGAAATTAACGTTTTTCTATTATTCAAATTTATTTAATCCACCATAAACACATTTGAACGAGATAAAGGCTGGGTTTATACAGGGCAACAACCCAAACGATAAATAAGTACGTGACATTGGTAACAGAAACACTATCAAACATTATGAAACCAATCTCGTGACTGAACGTTGCATATTTGATTCTTTACAGTTTTTGTTTATTCGTGCTATAACACGGATGCGGAATAAAAGATACATAAACAATACGAGCAATAAATCATCGCAACCATAATGCATCACGAAAGCGCATCACGCGTAAATGACTCTTCGCCAATTAGCAGAAGAAACGGTCATTATAAATAAGTGGGCTGGAGTAAGAAAACTGCTTAATAGAGTGTGGCAAGGAAAAAAAGCGAAGATGAATTAATTGCTTGCAATTAAAGAGATGTAGGGAGAAAGCGGTCACGGTGCGTCGACTTACGGTATGTGGCGATTTTATTCCATTTTCAAATGCATTCCATGGTCACATTGGAATTTGAATTTCATCGTTTTATCGATGCGTGATCACGATTATTAAGTTTTGAATTTCTCGATGAATAATTTTAACATGATTTGAATATTAGATTGATTTAGTAATACGTGACATTGATATTTTTGTTTCACTATTTTCCTATTTATGTTGTATTGTAATATATTCGAATTTATTAATGAGAAAATTATTAAAACACCAAATCGCTTTTAAGTTTTTATATGTTATTTACGTTGTTATTCTTCATATTTTAATTACACTTAAATTACATTTCGTAATTAGACTTTTCTTAAGTATTACCTAGGCTAAAAATTGTTTTTTTAATTTATATATTATTTAGAAATAAAACTAAATAATATCTTGGGACATCAAAAGCACGCTTTCACACTTTCTAGTAATAATGAGACTACACCCATTGTAGGCCGCTCTTTAGGGAGAAACTAATGGCCATGTACGCCATACGATCTTAGTGACCATCTTACAGGCACATCTTTCAAATTATTTTCCAAAATCTATCTTTATATCCTGGAATCTAATGTAGGGATTGTCACTTCTTAATGTGCCCGCGTACTAAACTCTCTTTTTGCAACTTACGAGCAGTGAATGCAAACGCAGTCTTAAGGTAACTACACACTAGGGTGTATACCTACAACAGAACATCGAACAACTCTAATACGTCACCCTTTCTGAAACTGATATGCAAATAGGAACCTTAAGACGTTATAAAATAGTTATTATGAATATATTTCCTTTAACATAATCAACCCTTTTATCGAGCCATGTTGGACTGGAGTCTTCTCTCAGAATAATAAGTGTCAGTACCGTCTTTATATCTATGTTTTCTTAATCAGACCCAATTCATAGTACTCCATTACTTTTGTGATGACATTGACCTCCCTTTTTTGACTCTCTACGTGATACGAATTCGAAATGATCGAAAAAGAACAATATCGTAATTAAGCGCACCATATCTGGCAATCTGACATTAACCTCGTAACATTGTCAATGTACCTAATATTATATTCTTAATTACGTAACAGTTGTTTCAAATGTAGTGTGAAATCACGAACCACGAATTTAGGGTTTTTTATTGAAGGTTTTATTTTGTTCTTTTTAAAAACAGTGACTGCCTGAACTTGACTGCCTAGTTGGTCGTGTAGGTTGTAAGCGCAACTGACGATCGAGAGGTCCTGGGTTCAAATCCCGGGTCGAGTATTATTGGATTTTTCTACAATTAGAATTCCTAGTAGTAACTTGGAGTCTGGATTTGTGCCCGGTGTATGGCAATAGACTCACCGCCTGTTCCATATTGGGACGTAAACGTAACTGGTGAAACGTGGGAGTGTACATCACTCCTCCGTCTACCTCTTCGGGGATTACAGGTGTGATGTTACGTTACAATGTGCTAATGAGAGAGTGCTGGTCATCTACAACACAAGGTATCCTAATGCGAGACCCCACAATAAGAAATTTTGTTGCGATTTAAATAAATGAATAATCAATTCCAAATAACATCACATTATTAACACTTTTTGTAATAATTTTTATGTTTACTATACTCGTAAATTCTCACGGCAAATATATTAATAATCAATTTTTATTTAACGAAACATCAATTTAAGGACCTGGATTGTATGTATGTATGAAACATTAATGATATTTGGCATTCGGTGCTCTCTGTGTATCCCGTGGAACACCTGGCGTGATTATGTAATAACAATATTTTATAAATATTTACTGTAACTAATTGAACGTAAGATTGAGATAGGCTTCATTAAGTATGAAACGTAAGAACTTCCTGCTCGGGCGAAATCAATTTCGCATAGGGTAAGCCCGCGTTGCGTGATAATTGTTAATTAATAAATGAACATTAAATAAACCACTCTAACAACAATTATATGATCAATTTAGTATCTATCAAGAAAACTACAATATTATTAATATAAAAAAGTATTAATATAAGATATACTCTATATTGTACAGATATTGGCTGATGGGGGAGCCAGAAGTTTCCGACAGTGCGCGCGTATATCAAGAAAGTGATTAATGTGGAAGAAGCACGTCAGGTCTGTAATGATAGAGATATTTGGCACTTGGTGCTCTCTGTCTACCCCGTAATGGAACTGGCTTGATGGTATAATAACAATAAAATCAATATTAGCACATATTTGCATGTATATGTGTAGTTTGAGTCATCTACATAGTTATCCTAATATGGGCTCTGTTTACTCAGTGGAGATTTAGCAAGTTATCTATTATTATTATTTTGCCATAACGTTAGATCCCTCGCGGGGTATGCAGAGTGTACCAACTGCCAAAGTTATCTATCCTTACCTGATGTGCTTCTTAATAGCAACCAATAAAATCTGTAATAAAACACTTCGCCTAATTTGAAGTATCACCAATGCGTTAAGATGTAGAGACACACATAATTATATAAACTCAAATGTAGAGCTGTGAGATTCAGTTTTAAAAGCAACACATGTA
>DWEG01000404.1:0-11315 GCA_018245845.1 Apyrrothrix hygieia | reverse complement strand
GACAACCACTACACTGTTTCCACTCCAGCGACCCCGAGAGAAATCTGTCCCGACACGACTAATCCATAATGATGGACGGCGTGTGAGTTTGAACGCATTTCAGTGTAGACTGGTTGCGTGCTGGCGGCGGTCGTAAAGCGTTCCACATCGGCCGCCCTGGCAGTTGCATTATGATTTTTCGCAAGGGAGTGCGGGTGTGAGCGCGGCGCGCGGGCGGACGCGGCGAGCGGCGCCAGCGGAGCGTGCAGCACCAGCTGCTCCGGCGCAGCGCGGCGAGACTTGCGCGCAACAAACACCAACAACGGTGCACATTTATTGCGACCAATCGGTCGCTCTGTCCGCGTGCTGCCGCATCGCCTGCGATCTACAAATTATGCAAATGCGCACTCAACACTCAGCGATACCTGCTCGACGTAACGGCACCGTGGATGTTGTTCAATAAAACTGCGCCATCATCCCTAATAACAGTTATAAAAAGGCCTTACTAAAGCGGGAAAACGTTGACGTTAGTTGTTGTTATAATACGTAGGTGTACACGCCTTTGCACTTAATTTCATGTAGACACACAATACAAAGATTATAAGTCGAAATTGTAATCGTTTCTCCTAGAAAACATATATCTACATATAATTTGAGTATTAATATCTCTCAAAACAAAGCATCCAGCTAGAATAATATTGGGAACGCTTGAACCGATTCGTCGAGAGAACGTTCCAGTTGGCGAGCGCGAAAGTTAACAAGACAAAGGCGTTACAAAACTTTCGTTCGCCCGCGACGACGTACATCTGTGTTGAGAGGTACAATAGGCCGCATTAGTATTCTGAATGCGGTGCGCGCGAAGGCAGCGGCAGCAGGGCGGACGGTCCCGAGGAGTCACCGCCCGCGGCTCCGTGCGCTGAATACCGACCCTCGTGGGCTACGAGCATTCCACGGCACTGTAATGGGCAAAGCCACGCGTCACCGTAACAGCACGACATTGGGCAACGCGACCGACATACATTACTTGGTTAAAGGCCCGTTAGATCCTTTTGTGAAAACCATCACACAATTGGAGGCAATCGTGAAAACAGATAGCCGATGTTACCATGAAACGATATAAAAGAATACATAATGGAATACATCAAAATGCTATTTTAAAATCGATACGGACACCGAAACGAGACGCTCAACAGGTGCAAGCATCCACTCTAGATGAATTCTAACACTGAATCATTTTAGATATCAGCTGTTATCAGCTGTTAAACGAATGTGACTACACCGTAAATATTGACTTAACCACTTGTTTTTTTTCAAGAAGAAAACAATATCACACAGATTCAACACTCACTGAACAGTTCGATCGTTTGTTAGAAACTATTTTTAAAAGTATGAAATGATAGCAACGAACGATACGAAGCTATCCGACTGACAGACAGCGAAGCCTACGCGTGACTAAAATTGTATAAGAACGTGTAGGTAGGTATACACAATGCGTGTAAAGAACGGATACCAGCAACTGTTTAAGGATACGCTGAAATTATAATAGATTATCATTTCCAATAAAATTGAATTACAAATCAATACGCGATTTATCCAAAACAGTATGTTCACAATTTAAAATTAATTAATTACCAAAATATCATGGATAATAGAAAAGAAGAAACGAATAACTAAATACAATTTAAAATCATGTAAAAATATATACTATGTAAAAATACTTTTTAACTACATATAATATCCTAAAATTAAATACATTTAATACTTACTAATATTAAAGTAATATTCAATCTTTTACCATAGATTTCTTGTCAGACCAGAAATTAAGAAGTATTAAAGAAAACATATATGAGTAAAGGAGAAAGTATCCGTTATGACCGTTGTAGAAAACTATCTTTGTGTAGATTTGTTTAAGACAACTGGAGAATATAGAACATGCTACTAACAATACATAAATAGGATTACATTGACAATACGAAATCAACTAACGGTTCATTAGCAATTTACAAGAAATCGAGAACAACATATGGGCAAATAAATAAAATTGTTCTAAACTACAACGATGTGCTAAAAGGATTAAAAAAAATCATTGTAAAAAAAAAACTTCGAAATATAACCTAAGTCTCAAGTGTAACGCACAGATCCAAGTATGAATCCACCTTTACAATCCTAAAGACTCCTCACACAACTACTGGTAATTTGTGCACGTGGTAGTTAACAGCGCAGCTCCAACTTCTAACTGGTGTTAGGAACATTTGGAACATAAATCGCTGTAAATGCATTGGTTTCAGAATTTATCACCACAATTCGGGTTTCATTGTTCGCTTAGATAAAGACGGTATTCCATTAATTCACAATCAGAATGCGTCGCGCTGAGAAATATGGCGCAATGAATATCGGTCGGTAATTAAACTGAAATGGATTTGGGAGGATTGCAACTGTTGTACAGCATTGTAACGATACAATAACTGTCAACAACAAGACACATTTTCAATATAAAAATGTCAAAATATGTTTGACTGATCACGGCAATGGCATTGTGGTTTAATATTGTCATGATTTAACAAATTTGGATGAAGATTCTGGGACAATACATGAATTACTAAACATATATAAGGTAACAAAAGCAATAAATAAAAAAGGTCACGCCGCATCCGAGTTCCAATGTTCGAACGCAGTAACGGGGTAGAGCACAAAACATCCCATTTGTGTCACATCGGAAACACATTAAGCGACGCGACATCGCCGTAAGAGCGCAATATCCGACCGGCAATGTAGCAACGCCGTACGCGTTTACCGGCGTACTGCATCACTCGGGACAAACATCGCATAGAGAAAAGGCAAAAAAAATTATATAGACCATAATGAACTGCCTCGCTGGTCGTGCTGGATGCAAGCGCGACTGCCGATCGAGAGAACCTGGGATCAAATCCTGGGTCGGGTACTATTGGATTTTTCTAACTAGAATTTCTAGTAGGGGCTCAGAGTCTGAAATTGTGCCCGGGGTATGGCAATAAACTCATCAGCTATTACATAATGAGACGTAAACGTAGACGTAGACAGGCTGTTCCAAATCCTCTGATTTCCCGTCCTACTGTTGTAACGCAAACGGGGCGCGCCGAATAATTTAAAGAGTGCGAAAATCATAAATACTAAAACAATCCATCGTTAAATTCAAGCACCAAATTAAAAAACGACATCTCGTAAGTAATGACGGCGAAATTTAATAACTTTAGCGACCGGCTTTGCGAGAGCCTGTACTAACAGCCACTTGAATTTTCACGTTCCTACAAACTTAATTTGGGCAGCAGAGCTTATAAATTGAATAATGAGAAGCAATTTTACTCAGGAACTAATAATGAACTCAATATTGGATCGATCGCCAAAATTTGCGTTCGTCAACATGCGCCTCGTTCTCGAGCTACAATTCACCATTATCGAAATGAAAAATCTTGCATGTCCATGAGCGTGCCCACTCTGCAAAAGTTAGAGGAGATTAGTAAAGAGATAAATATGCTCAGTAAATAACCTCCCCTAACTCACATAAATCAATTAATTAAACCTATTTAAGTGAGACCTAGCCCTGTTATTTTTACGCCCCCAGATTTTATCCCGAAAAAGAGACATCGTAGACATTTTTAAGTGCATTAGTATACAAAGAGCACAAGCTTGTTTTAAAAAGACAAAGGGAATATGAAAAGAATCTATGAAGATTCTTGTCATGGAATAATAAAACACACATTTTTACTCTAATTAATCCCATAGACTAAAACGGTATAGTGGATTGTGCTTATCTTGACCTTTTTATCAAAAGCATAAAATATTAACCAATCTTCACTACTCAATCGTGATTAGAAATGTATGTAGATCAGATTCAGCTCAAACACTCGAGCGTCGGGTAGAAGTGGAAAATTCCAATAAAATGTTCACATTGTTTGAAAGTCTTATTTAAGAGCACTCGATTATTCAGTGCGAACGGGGGTTGTGTGGGGCAAGTGCAGCGGCAATGGTCCGAAAAGAGCTATTTCCACCTGGCGCGCTCAAGATAGAACAAAATCGATGGTTCAAGTCGACGAACTCAAACAAAGATGGATCTACTAGTACGTACGCTTTAGGAACGTTTTAAATAAACTAGAAGTTACGAACATTGGACGGAATCGTACCTTACCAAGTTAAATTTTTATTATGTTCCATATCATATTTATATTATTTCTTGTGGTATACGACGAAATGTTTACATAAGTAAACGTAACATCACGACTGTAATCACCCAAGAGGTAGACAGAGGAGTGTAGTACACTTCCACGTTTTACCAGTTACGTTTACGTCCCACTATGGAATAGGGGGTGAGTTTATTGTTATACACAGGGCACAAATCCAGACTCCGTCGGGACACTACTATAAATTTCAAATTACAAAAATCCAACAATACCCAACCCCGTTATCGAACCAGGGCCTGCCGATCAGAAGTCGCGCTCGCGACCACTCGACCAACGAAGCAGTTTATATAAGTAAAATTTGCGGAAACATAACGATAGTAATAGAAATATAATTCCGGTAGGCAATAACAAGGATATTTGGGGTAGAATATAAATACGGATATGTGCTGTCGGTATTAACAATAGGTTTCAAGGAAATATTCGGGCAATAATGGTCTCTATCCCTACGGGTTACGTTAATGATCCCTAACACCGGTTTGTATTTCTCGATACTTGGGACAATAACGGTAGGACATTACATTACGGTAGGACATTACATATGACATTACATGTCTCTCTCGAATGTGTTGTGAACGTACAAAGTAAAGCAGTATGCGGAGTGGTCATATTCTACACACGTTCAAGTAATGAGTCCATGTAGAACGTTCGTCGAGTGCTTAATAGCGACGTATAAAATTTGAATTTAAAAATGGAACATTGGAACGAATTTCAGTCTTTTTTTTAATAAATTTCAGACCAGTTATACAGATGTTGTAACATGATCCCGAAACTAAACAACCTACAAATTGTTCAGATAAACAATTAAAATATTCACAGATGAAATACGGTTGTAAGCGACAATTTCCTAAAACGAGTGTAGAATAACATTAGCACTATTTATCTCTTTATCAAACCTGACACAGTCCGTATTTGGTCATTAAAAGGTCTTCTAATGTTACGCCTATCGCCCGCGACTACACCTGCATAATGCATTACACTCGTACGTTGAATCATTAAACTTCCTACATCTTCGTCCTGAGCGCCGCGTAATAAAAACTAATTCTACTTCAATAAAGCCCTACTAATCTTTTGCCAACAATTCACAAATCTCGCATAAAAGGACGTATTTTTTTTCCTCTTAGCAAAATAGAACCTAATCAATTGTTGTTTCGTAGAAACTTGTAAGACTCGTATAAATACGATTTTTACTTAGATATTTATTTTGCTAAATAAACATTCTTTAAGTCCTGGTTCTACGAAAATCGACTCGCGAGGGTCTTGTGGGGCGTCTGAGCTAAAAGTACTCATCCTTTATGTTATCCGGTAATTTCGTAAAAATGTTCCATCTGCTCCATAAATATTGACTACACGGACAAAATTGCCATTAACAAAAACCAATATTGTATCAATCATAATAAAACGTTATATAGTCGTTTATAAGAAATTTATTGATTTATTTATTTTTCTTTAATCAGAACGGCATTGACCAATTATGTTAATTAAACATAGGCTGTACATTACATGTATACTTCGCGCTCACAGAATTTCAGACATTCTGAGAATTTTGGCAATAGTGGACTCAGAAAGAAATATAGAAACACACACTGTTATCTCGTAACATACACAGAGAGACGCTTATTATTGGAAATTTTAATTATCATACCACAAGCCCCAATTTAATTATTAGAACATCGCAGCATATTCAAACGTACCGCAATCAATAACCAGAATCATGAACTAATTTATATTTCAATTGTCCGCAACGACCGCTTCCTTAAGAGGCCATTATGAACGATTTGCACGGTGGTCACTTCATTACACAAGCAACTGATTAAAACTTTAACAGTTAAGCAATTGATGAGTGCAATACAACGCTTCTACAGCTACACGTATAATTTTGATCATATCCCCCGTGATGCAGGTATGGACATACAAAAAAAATCACATATTATATACGACGTAACAACACTAACACGTTTGATGTAAAGTGTGATGCCATGTGTATTTTTACGATGGTAAAGATACACGTAAATAAATAAATATATTATATTGTAACGAAGAGCTGTTGCCCCGCGCATAGTGAGTTGCCGAGTCCCGTTATGCGAGTCGCATTTGAATAGAACTGCAACCAGACTGCTTATTAATGGCGGGCGTCGAACAAATCGCCAGGGATTCGCGGATGCACGCAGGATGTGGGACTCTATTTTCGTAATCTCCTGTGGCGAAGGTCTTTGTCGTGGAATATGGAAGTCGCACACTACGTGAATGAATAGTGATAAGTTTTCACAATTGCTACTACCGTCGTGCTATTTGTGCGTGCGTTTTTGAGTGTTCATTTCATTATTGTTTGTTCTCATTTTACATCATTTGGTAAGACCTATCTTTAAACTGCAATAAAGCCAAAAGACTTAGGCATTTTGGCAATTACAGGTCTACAGCTTTACATTTAGCAAAAACTAAGTAACAACTGAATAACTAATAACTTAAAATTTACTCCACTCGTTTTTTGATTACACATTTTCACCTAGACACATATCTATGGAACGAAGAGGGCAAGGCAGGTGAAGACAAATCCTATTAGAGATTACAGGTTCATACAATAGTCGGTACGTTCAGATGGATAGGTTCCAGCGGCTTACCGCGTAGGACGAAAGCAAATAGATCTCGTTACGCTACGCGTTAGAAAATGGGTCCGTACTCATGAATAGGATGCATGTCGGTTTACACAATGCTTTCTTTCTTTTTATAATGAATCAACAAACCATTTACAAAATAGACAATGAAAAAGAGAAAGCACAAATGTAGAGAGAGTGAGAGAGAAGACAAACGTTTTACACAGATCATATTTACGATGTATGTAAATAATCATGAATGGTTGGATCACGATGTGGTAATGGCTTTACCCATTACAAAGAGATGACGTAGAAATATTTCTGCCGTATATTGGTTCGTCTGTTTGTCTTCGTTTTGCAACATTAAAAAAAACGTTTAACGACATTTAAACAAGCTATTTCCAAATCAGTGTCAATGTTCACTATTATCGCAATAGCGTTTCAAGTTCAAGGTGCTCTGCCAGGTTGAAAAGGTGAGGTCACTAATTACATTGGAATACCGCCTACAATGAATGTTAAAGGCGCCCTTTGAAGCCACCTAATACCTTTTCAAAACTTTCCATCCCATTTAAACCCTTTACAATTTAATTAACAAATCGGCGGTCATTCTGCCCGCCTTTTTGCTTGTCCCGTTTCAAGTCTGGATAAGACTACATGTTATATTTCAATATTATGTTTATACAATAAAGATGACTGAATACTCCATGCAAGAATATTCTGTTTTTATTAAACAGTTATTTCATCGTTATTAGCGAGTGTTTAATAAGATAACGCTCTCTGCCAACCCCGGAAGGGACCTGGCGAGCTAGTATGTATGTGTATGCAATTTAATAAAAACATGTAATACAATTCCTCTTAAAATAACTCTTTAAACTTGGTTTTTAAAGAATCTAGTATTATACAATACAATATGGTCTTTGGCCATTGGTCTAGTACGAGCTAACTACTGGGTTACAACACGTATCTACATTTTGGAAGGCTCACTATGACATACCGAAACGTAAAAATTACGTAACGTACTAACTACGTAACCATAATACTCATACATATATTAATTTAATAGCATAACACAAATACACCAATATAATAGAAAAAATTCAAGAACGCCAGTCCGTAGTCCCCAGTACGTAGACTGAGCAAAATAATAAGCCGCAAATAACATCGTTTAATAGAATTTTTTGCACAATCAACACAAAGCTTATTCATTAAACGCGATCTAGGGAGTTGGCGGCGCGGCGGGAAAACTTTAATAAACGCTTAGTTACCTGTCTCACAACACTTTCCTTAATCAATTCCCAACTAGAGAGCTGTAAACAATACTCTTATAACGAAGAAAATAAAACGTAACATCGCGCCTGTAATCCCCGAAAAGGTAGGCAGAGGAGTGCAGTACACTCTTACGTTTCACCGGTGAGGTTTACGTCTCATTATGGAATAGGCGGCGAGTCTATTGCCATACAACGGGCACAAATCCAGACTCCGAACCATTACTAGAAAATCTAAGTTAGAAAAATCCAATAGTAGGTACTCGAACGGGGATTTGAACCCAGGACCTCTCGATCGGGGGTTGCGACTCTCGACCAACGAGACAGTCGAACGAATAACAAAGAAAGATTATAACGAACGTTAGTTATTATTCTCTTATAGCCACTACAAAAGTATGTGTGTGTAATTTGTGAACCTCTCATTAGCTATTATGTGCACAGCATGTTTAAAAAGTAATAAAGTACGTACGCAATAGACTCACCCCCTATCCCACAGTGGGACCTAAATGTAACTGGTGAAACTTAGGAGTGTACTACAGTCTTCTGTCTACCTCGTCGGAGAGTACAGGCGTGACGTTACGTAAAATAACTACGTGACATACGTACATAAAAATGTTTTGTGTCTTTGGGTATGTTTTTCTCCACTACCTTCTCATTCTGAGAGGAGAATTGTGAACAGAAATGGAACAACAACAGAGGTGATGATGCTTGTGGTAAGCTTCACACCGGTGCCACTTTAAACTTAATATAGGTATGTCATTAAGAATGAAAATCACAAAAGTTCTTATGTCGCTACATCCTTGTCTGTCTTCAATAAATATATTCTCTTTTAACATTTTCACAGACTCTTTAATTTAAGCCACACTAAGTATTCACTCGAAAGCAACTGTAATTTCATTTGGAGTGGCCCTCTTTGCGACGCGACGGTACCATACAACTATGTCTGCATTTATTATAACTTTAGACTAGTCTCTAGTCTAGACTAGACGTTAGCATAGGGTCGGGCGCACATTACGGATGCTAAAGAGCCAGTCGCCGCCTCAAACATTCAAACCGAGGGTGGTAACTAACTAGTCTGTTCGAAACTGCTGTAATTAAAATTAGATTTCTATATAATACATAGATAAAATAATTATCTATGTGTTATATATATAATATACATAGATAAGAGATTGGCTCGGAGTCTGGATTTGTGCTCGATGTATAGCAATAGGCTCACCACTTATTCCATAGTGGGACGTAATCGTAACTGGTGAAACGTGGGAGTGTACTCCACTCCACTGCCTACCTCTTGGGGGATAAATCAAATTATTGAATACAAAAAATTATAGAAATAAATGGATATAATCAGTCCTGCGTTCCACTAACATCGCCGTGAAACAGGAACCTTATAACATGAGACAGCATCGATACCGATATGAAATATGAAAGGTATTCAAAAGGTACATAAATATTTTATAATAATCTCGCGAACTATCTAGTCAGATAATTAAGTAAATGTAAGATGTAAATATTTAAAAAGCATTGATAACGGCATAATTCCATAAATAAATGTATAAAGCAATATCTTAAAAATTCAACTAATAAATGTCATAGACGTGGTTCACATACAAGAAGAAATAATTTTAGCGAATATTAGTGAGATGAAAAAGGAGAAACTTCAATTGTTGAGAACGACTGTGTTAAAAAAACAACAACGTAGTAAAAACATATTGAAAGTTATCCAGATACATCTACTTTGACAGTTAAAAATGAACATATCCGCTGATGTATGTCGTATGAATTACATGGCTAATTCATGTCGATGACAAAATACTGTTATAATATTAACTAAAAATAAAACCCTAACATCACGCCTGTAATCCCCTAAGAATTAGGCACAGGAGTGTAGTACACTCCCACGTTACACTAGTTTACGTCCCTCTATTGAACAGGGGGTGAGTCCATTGCCATGCGTCGGGCACAAATCCAATAATTTTAACTAACAATGCTATATAATATTAATGACCGATCTCAGGTAGGAAGACCGATTTATTTTATACACGATAGGTATCACTGTGTTGTGACGTCACAGCACAATAGACCTAACAAGGGCTAATAAGGGCGGTTTACAATTGCTCTTTAATGACAAGAAACGCTGACGACCATAAACGTCGTAAGTGACACACTCGCAATTAAAGGAACCATTAAAATTAATAGATATTTACGTCATCCATAATGAAATAATACCAAGTATACTAGATTCACACAGCATTGTAGTTGAATGAACGTAATTTGGGAAAGTGCCGCGGGCGGTTGCGAACGGTCACGCAACACTGGACAATCGAGTATGAAACGCAGCCCGAAATATAATTGACGTTGGCACGATTAAGTCACTTCGGCTGGCCAACCAGCACACTAGCACTAACTTCGTCTGTAGAATTGGACTGTGAACGTTACGTTATAAAAACTATATACAATTATGCCTAGATTTCCATTTGCTTTGCATTTTGGTATATTGTATTTTTATCTCCTTTCACAATGACCGACAGATAATTTATAATTTACGAATTTGACAGTGTTAAAGCTTATGAAAAGAACATACTGCGCGTTGTAAATTACTGAATCACTATAACAATTAAATTTTAATTTTCTTTCTTATCTTTATAATACTCATTAGTATATAAGCTGCTAATGAAAGTCAATGAACTAATACTTGTAGGAAACAAACAGACAGACGAGAGAACGAATTAATACATGTACAGCGAGATTAATGACCGTGGAATAAAAAAAACACGCCACGAACAAAAACAAATCGCAAAGCAATGCAGAGCTGCGAACGATTAGCACAAGATCATGTAGCGAGTCCATCGAGAGAACAGAACAAAGATAACACGAGACTAAAGGAGGTAACATATTGGTACGCAACCGAACACGTCTCGCACGAACCGAACGATTGAAGTGTTCAGTAATCTTTCATTTACGCCTTTAGAACTTCATCTTAGGTTCTGCGCGGCGATAGAAAAAAATATAAATCCCTGATATAACCTTCAAGGGAACGGCGTGATTTTTTTTAAATAGTTAAACGGTGGCGTTTAAGAAATCTCAACGTTTGTAACGAGATATAGTCGTAGGATGAAGCCGCGCTTGCCTAGAAAATGCCTATTCACTGTTGTCTTAAATAATGATGGGTCTGAGTGCGTCTCCACATTGACAATTGAGCAATAATATTGTATAGTTATCACGTCGGACTGCGAATGGATCAGTTCCCTTATTGGCACTAT
>DWEG01000403.1:0-11315 GCA_018245845.1 Apyrrothrix hygieia | reverse complement strand
ATAAAGCAATTTTTTGTCTATGTACAAAATACTAGCATGAAGAATTCAAATTATAATACATAACAACAAAATTTAAAAATACGATTGTTTACTATGGTTGGGTGTGTTTAAAAGAGGGTTGTTTCCGTTTAATTTAAATTTAATTAACAAAGTCTCAACAAACTTTTAAATACTACTTTGTTTCTTAGAAAAGTTAAAATGAAGTCGTTGATCTCCGCGAATTTCCAAAAGCGATTTGTTTATTTTTCTACAGTACCTTAAATAGAAGTAGAAACAATTTAATTCAAATTGAACAAAGTTTTTCATTTCCAGATAATTTGGTGTCATGAGCCGCGATATTAATTATTTATGACAAGCGTCGTATAATAGCTTTTTGAAATTTGCTCCGAGATGAGTTCAATGTCCCATCCCTTGGGCCGTTTTGCCAAAGTTTTCTAAATTTCATTCGATAGGAGATTGTTATGTTCGTAGGCAACATTTTATTAAAATATTTCGAGCTCCAACTTATTAAGATTAATAATTGCCTTTATCGCTCCGGATTTTTAGGGATGATGCTAAACGATCCCGTAAAACACAACGACCAGGCACCGTTGTGTTTTCACCTTTCATGCCCTAAACTGCGATCGTAAAATATATTCTAACTATAATGTATTGCATTATTTTCTCATCGCCTTAATCTCTTCTCGTGAGCCTTGACATATTAAATATGCCGTCGCATTGTTCAGACGTAGGATTTATTATTCACCGTTATTGTTTACGTGGCGTCTACAGTGAAAGTCGTCGACAGTAATGTACCTACCGTCCATTTTAATGATCTCACTTTCTTTGCCTATTACGAGGCACCGTACTATAGATCTAAAACTATGGATCACGCAGTGGTCGCACTGTGATTGCGTCATTTCAGCCCTCTACACGACCAAAAGTTGTTACAAGCGTTCCGTGTAATAGCTTTTAAAGCGTCTCTGTGCACGACGAGCTTTTTCATAAAGTTCTTTTTTTTTGCGCACAAAAAAACGAAGTCTGTCTACCGCCAGCCCTAAAGGAACCCTTTTGAGAACGTACGTCGTGATGATCCTTTTGTCTGTTGAGCGTCTGCTCTTCCTATGTTATATCGATTTTAGAGGCTTCGCTTATAAAGTTCGCCAGTTTTTCTTTCAAAATTGTTTTGTGTTCTTAGCCCTTTTACAGCTAGTCGAGCTTTTAATCATCTACTATCTACCCAGATGATCACGTACTACACAGTTTTAAAGCAAATGTTGCAATGTCATATACACAAATTAAAATATTCAAGTGGACACGCACTTTATATCTAGGTTAATGATCTACCAAATGTCATAATGTCACTTTTATACTTCTGTAATACGTAATCAAAATTACACTTGACAAATACGCGTCGTACGGATTTGGAATGTGCAGTGCAACGTATTGGATGAGTTTGCTCAATTGCGACTTGGTACACCTCCTACATTCTAACGTATAAGGTTATTTACTATTAATACTACATTGAATCAAAGTGAATATAGGAACGAAGCTGTCGACCGGAAAACCGATTATTCTTTCGCAGATGTTAAGCATACTGAGTAATTGAATACCTATTGAAGGAATAACACAATAGACAAGGAGGTACCTACTTTGGATACTTGAACCTGTCGATGGTGGTATTCAAAACGAAAGGTTGGGAAGGCGCGTGGCATGACCTTGCCGGCAACCTGCAAAGGTCGCACGTCTATTCTTCGCGCATAATGGGCGAGAGATGACAGCTTTGATAGGATGGCTTGTCAAATCTGGAGGCTGCTTCAACGTCAGTCATGTGAACGTCCCATACTGCGTGCTACGCCTGACATGGGTGTAATTTAAAGGTCTTTTAAATTTTTTTTCATCATTGATACAACAATGGAATTACGTAGCCATTTGTATATACATATATGATGTGTAAACGCACAGAAAGTGTGGATCATAATCGATTGAGGCTCAATGTCTGAAACTCATCATCAGTCAGATAGGACTTTTTTTAGTGTTTTTTTATTAATTGAACTTGGCAAAGAGGCAGACGAACCAGATGATGGTAAGCGGTCACATTTGCCTATGGACATGTGCAACACCATAGGAGTTGCCAATGCCTTGCCGGCTTTGAAGGAGACCTTTTTCCCGCCCCCGGAAATACCTCAGAAGGAAGCTCATTCCACATCTTGCACACCCGTGGCAAAAACGAGCGCGCAAACAGTTTTATTTTTATAACAACAAAGTTAAAATTGACGAGGATAGTTGATATTTTTTTATATAATACGCCTCAATAAAAGCATAAGCAATCGTCCAAAACTGGAATACCTCGTGTCGCAATCAAAGCAATAATTTATTTGTAGGAAATGGCAAGCATCGCTGGAATGACAGATGTCGAGTGTCAAAAGGCGGATGATTCACACGCACCGGCTAACCTCACCACGTCGCGCGATGTGGCAACTCGAAGCTTTTGTTTGGCCAAGTCGAACGAGGTACGTCAACAACGCGTCTAAAACGCCGAACATCACCGAACATAGCGTTGCCTTGCGCGGGCGCAATTCTTTTATTAATTACCGTGGCCAATTCTGTGGAGGATGTGACGCCATGCCGACGGCGGTATTCGCGCGTGACCTACCTACAAATGGCCGATGTCCACATGCAATCGCTATTCATCCTTGGTTCGTTTGAGGTGGAAATTTTATTATTGTTATTATTGACGCGTGCCACCGATCATCGGACATCGTTGTCGAAGCTGATTTTTCCATTGTACCTACCTGGTAAGATTTGTTTTAGCGACGCAACATACTTATTGTCTGCTACGCATTTTTTGTTGTATTAGGTAAAATAATATAACAGATGACAGAAATGGATAATAAATCAGTACTTTTTAAAGTTACGTGAAGTGACTCTTCATTCGCTTATTAAAAAAATACGAGTAATATTTCTAATTCATACCCCTCTTCTAACGTCTACTTTTCTTTATGTAAAATGTAACTCATTCGATTCGCGGAACGTGACCACTAACACATACGATTAAGAAGCCCGATCAATAGTATCTAACAGCTAACTTACGCAACTCATCGCCACAAAGGGCCCCCAATAAAGGTTATGTCACGCGAAATCATCAATAGAGTGAATCGATTTCATAACTCGTTCTAATGGCCGTTCGTATTTTGCGCTCGTCCACAACGTGACGGTCCAGCTGTTGTGGGCAAACGGCAAATCAATTAGAACCAGTTGTCCGTTCCGTCTTCAGTTTAAACCACTTTGCATCGCGTTTGTTCAGCGTGTGCCGCCGACCTTGCAATCGATGGGTCTAGACTTAAACATATTGCCATTTACATAATAATATAGAAGGACAATACAATTACCATCCGCTCTAGGGTACTCTATTAACTATACTTACCACCCTAATACCCCACATTGTAAAACCTTTGTGACAAAGACCGGCTTCTAGCCCTAATTAATGTCTTCATGAAAATCAAATTGCAATAGTCGCTCTAATAGCCATGTTCTTTGCGAAGTAAGTTTTCACTTCGCCAATAGCCCTCGAATTGCCAATCAGATATAAATATATTGTATTTATTTCGAGGACTGCGGTACAGGTCGATATCATTGGCAATAAATTATATGATGTCCTACGACGGAACTGGAAAGTACCCGGCCCGTTCGTTCACTAGAGAAACGTTTTGTTTTTGTAGCGGGCATTCTGACAAAAATAGGATTTTGCGCTCATTTGCATATGAAATATCTATGACTGGAATGTTCAGTACTAAGAGTGTTTTACGAAAATGTTATATTGTTTTTATAGCACATGTATTGTTGTATTCGTCACATACCAGTATATGGGCGTAATTGATGTTTTAAAATATCATCTCCAAATCCCAGGAGGCAATCCCGGAACAGAAGTTCCTGAAGAATACTGTTCTGTAATACTGGCTTTCGTGACCACGACCTTCAGTCAAGAGAATACGATTGAGAACAAAAATAATATATTAAAAGGTTTTTTTTCATTCACGTTAAATATAAGCTATATTTACACAATTTTTGAAAGCGGTAAATTATAATAAGCGCCAAGGTTTTCAATTATTGCTTATAAATTAAAACACAACCTTAGACAAAATACGAACGCTACGAACACTCATACGAACGAACATTCATGTTACAAGTCAGTGGCATTTACGCAATATACCTCCATTTTGTGTAACCGTAGCCTGAGAGAAGAAAATAAAGAATAACGGTACCAATAGATTCTAATAAAATCCCATATCTTCATAAGTGAAATATAATTTCCATAAGGAAGATGTGTGTAAATAGTAAAATTTAAATACAAAGTTCGTTTTTACTACGATTAAGGCAAAGTGCATTTCCCGAAACGGCTGTTTTGACAGAGTATGCAATTCTTTATCCTATGGCGTGCGGGGTGGGGGTAGCTCGGGGGTGGGGCGTACTTCGTATGTAGATTGCGGCTATCAGCGCTCGGAGTATCCTATACGCGCTAGAAAGAAACATGTTAGTTTATTGTACTTTGCAATAATGTTAATGTACAATCCGTATCATCGCACACGTGAACAGATTGCACAGTTCCATGCATAGGACACTTTAGGCTAGTTTATTAATTATGCCATTTAATTAAAAGAATTTTTGTTCTAATCTAAAAGTAAGTACACTGAACAAACGTTTAAGCATATTTATTAGTTTACTATCTTATTAGTTTGATTGATATTTTATTTCCATTTGAACGTAATCCCTCATCGGTCGGCGCCTGGTATTCCCTGTTCTATCCATTCGTCTTACCTAACCCCCTGTGTATGTGCAGTTCGACGTAAGGGTTATTATTGAAATACGTATTGAGACGATGATTCACACGCACGTTGTAATGTGTTAATAATTTTAATGATGGAATACAATGTTAAATACAATAAAGAAATAGGCTATACACCCACGTACTTAATAATAATGTACTTATATAATAATATAAGTATAATAATAATGTATATGTACTTATATATGTATTTGTACATAATAACTTACAAAGAATTAAATAATAACATATGAGCAGTGTAGCAGTGGAGCATAACCGAGGACTTGTGGAAGTTCACTATACTCTTCTGCCATACCCCTTCGAGAAAATACAGGCGTGATATTACGGTATGTGTTTTGTCCTTGTACCATTTTTTTTCTGTATTATACAATGCTTTCAAATTAGTGACGTTAGATTAGGTACGCCCGTTAATTATTAAATAACTATAAGCTAACGCCAGCGTGCGGTGTCATCTACGTGTGCTTCTTCATAGTACTCTCGACTAACTAACACCAGAACCGTTTCACAACGAGAACCACCCTCCCTCGTCCACAGAGTGCCGCGCGCGTACTACGTATCTACGCATCTACGTATGCGCTATTTTATATCCCTCCGCCTATTGTCCGAACTGTGCACGATCTCCGCTATCACTACCAGGGTTGTTAAAACGCATTAAAAGAACTTTTTGGATGATGACTACATATGTTACATTTATATTTAAGGAATAAATTTTCATTACACTATACAACGATAATATAATGTCAGTACGTACACCAGATGACCTACATGAAAAAGAAAAACGTGTTAAAATGCATGTTTATTTACATTACAAGTGGTGAAACGTGGGAGTGTACTACACGCCTTTGTCTACCTCTTCGGGGATTACAGGCGTGATGTTACGTTTGTTTACATCATATGAGTTCTATTGCACACACGCATGCAGCAACCCTACTATAAGCAAGTAATGTTTCACAGATTTCGAAAGCACGACGTTTTCAGTAAAGTTGTGGATAGACATGCCATTGACCCCATACGCGTTGTGTAATTGATGTCATAAATAAATTCCCATCGCGGGCAAAATTCAGCTTTATTGTTGGCTAGGCTCGCAAGGTCGTTGATTGCCCGATAAATCGTAACGCCGGCCCGTGTAAATATTTTGACATTTTCCCTTTGGTAGTATGAAAATCATAAATAAACATTTAACGTCCCTTCTCAAGCAATAAAATTATCATTTTATGGTGTGCGTATTTAATAGTAGTTGGACTATACATACATACATATGTTTGTATGTATACCACTATTTCAAAACATCGCTAGTTTACGAAACGCACTCATTTACTGCATGCATCAGTGATGAAAAAATTAAATTTCGATGGAACAGATTGCACGTCGTTTAATTTTCTTTACGTAATCGTTTAAACCTAACGGAGCATAAGATACATAATTAAAACGGTATAGTTTAGATATTTACCATTTAGTGGTATCGTTAAAGTCAATTAAGGTACGCAATCTCGAAGTAATCCCGTGTCGGGCCCTTCCGGGTGCCACAAAGCTCCCACCGACACAATGGCCGGCCTGAACGCGGCCCATAACGGAGCCTAGTCACGTCGCCGGCTGACTGATGCGCGCCTACATCGCCGTTTCCGACACATCTGACCATCAGCGCTGCTGCTTTACATTTTACAACCGTCCATCTGACCGGCGCAGCGCTTCTCAAACTTTGTCACCACCATATTGTACTTACACGACTTTGTGACAATCTCTGGACCCTATACTTAAACTAGCTTGTAATATTTTACGATATTTATTTGTCCATTATAATACGAATAAAACTAAAGTAAAAAATAATTATTAAAATTGCCGCTTTTATTAAATTTAATAAATTACAACTTTAAAACACCTAAACGCAATTTTAAAACTGGAGATATCCTTTGATATGCACACTTAACCTCTCTTATTCAAAGTTTGAGTACCGCTGATCTAGGACGTACACTCGCGTTCTCGGAACGGATGCCGCTAATCCTTACACCACCTCGGGCTGAAATACACCGGCTAAATTTTATTCACCACAATTGAAGATTACTGCACGCAATATTGACACATATTACGTAGGCAATAAAGATTTATATGGTCCATACATATTGTACAACGGTGACCGATGAGCTCGCCGCGCGGTCTGCGCGACGCGCGACAATGCGTTGTCGTTAGACTATTAGGCACCTCTTAAATCACTTAGCGAGTGAATTTCTTGCCGCATACGTAGATATTCCCGGTATGAATTATTGGTAGTTCTCTGAAAGCGTTGTTGATATGATTTTTATTACCTGTTTTCGTCGTTTCTTTTTAGTTATTTTTACAACTTTATGGTTATAAATTTTCCAAACTTTTATCGTCGCCACAGTGCAGGTTCGCCACTCGCGCAGTAAAATCTCGTCAAGTGACAGTAGAGTTATGTAATATTGCTACGTTCTATTTTTCGATTTCTCTGAATATAGATAAACATTTGTAGGACGGCCAAATTACCAGAGTATTTTTATTTGGTAGTTTGATAAAATAGATAAGTTAATATTCAGGAGGTAGTTAAATTATACAAATACTTATGTGTATCCTGGACCCAGTCCCATTTTATTTGTCTTCTCTTACAGTTAAAAACGTAGCTGGTGAAACGTGGGTGTACATTACACTACACTCCTCTGCCTATCTCTTCGGGGATTACAGGCGTGATGTTAGGTTTAGTTATAAATAATACAATTAAAGTTTTTGGAACAAACACAATACTGACTACAGACGCATTTAAGTCTATACACCATAGAAGAAACAAAAGAATACGCACAATTTACGTACATATAAAATAATTGAAAATTATCCTAGATAATATATTATGCATATATTTTAAATATATTATATAATATGTCTGTTAGGGTAGAGATATTTGACATTCAGTGCTCTCTGCCTATCAAGCAATGGATCTGGCGTGAAGATATGTATGTATAATATGTATTTTCAATATGGTTCGACGAAGAGCTGATGGGGCTGTGCGCGGATCCTTAAAAAACACAATTGCCGCTGTAACTGTTCTATTATTATTGGCTTTGCGTCATTCAACAACAGACTCATGTAGGTATATCTTCTGCGTGCGAATACAGATGGACGCAGTGAGATGTTGTTATCTCAACAATATTGTATGCATGCGGTCATACTGTGACATGAGGCATCGTATGACAAGTCTTTAATGGTTAGTGACGAACTCTGCTGAACTCATAAGATTCGATACTGTATCTAGATTTTCTATACATTGTATCTTAACGTTGTAATAGCCCTTAACTTAGAATCGCCTATAAAAATTTTCACGAGCGATGCATATCACCAGAGGTAGTTGAAACTGTTCGCATTTATCTATATTGGATAGCAGTCCTTACACTGTATTGGAATTGTTTGGTACTTCAACCCGCTTAAACGTTCCACATTCGCGGAGCTTAGCAGAGTAAATTCCAATAGTGGCTCTGCTGGGGGAAGTATTAGGAAGTTCGCTAGTTGGTTCCTTTCATAGCGTTTAATAAAGAAATACAACATGGATTATACACTCGCCAATACAAACAGCGTCGGTCGGTAAAAGGACGCCACAGATCGCCGCACGCACACTGCCAACGTTAATTAGATCGCAACAACAGACCGCTTGGAGTTTTGTATCTCGCCAATTACTAGCCACGTGACGGGTCGCCGTGAGCAATGCGTTGTGATGGATAGTCCCGAAGGAACGCGTTCGATTTTTCGTTTCTTTTAACTAATTTGTGACATTCATAAAATTCATAAATAATTATTCATAAGATAATTCATAAAATTAAATAAGATATAGTTAATAGTGAATATAATTGTATAATAATATAACAAAGTTTTATTGAAGGTACAAAACATTGCGTATTATTATATTATTATAATATGCAATGTTATTGGAGTCAGAAGTCTGCAAAAATGGCGTGTATGTATGAAGAGAGTGATGAATGTAGAACAAGCACGGCAGGCCTGTGCGGATAGAGATATTTAGCACTCGGTGCTCTCTGCCTACCCCGTGAGGGACCTTAGTTAATTAGTACAAATAAAAAATGTCAGAGCAGTCATTTTATTTTAAAAAGTAAGCGATTTTTATTTATGAGCCCTAAGAGATTGAATATAGCAAACTTTTCAAGCTTCCAATTTGCTCACTCTTTTGGACCACGAACCTAAAGTGTTAGAACCAGCGATTACTTCAAACAAGTTACTTGTCGTGTTCTCCAAAGTGGGCTCAAAGGACGCTGTGTACGACGCAGTCGCCGACGATCTGGACGCCTCTCCAGAGTCGAGTGGTGTTTATTTTCGCATAACCAAATGCATGGCGACCCTACGTATCCTGCATATTGCATCGTACAGCAATGCGTTGCACATGGCCGCCGCGCCGCGCGCCCAGACCGAGTGTCTGGCTTCTGCGAAACATACGCGGGTACCGTCAGCAAAGTGTGCTCGCGAATGCAACGTTCATAATTAGTTAATACATTACCGGTGACATCTAGTACTAGATACTCATAAAAGGATAGAGAGGAGATGTGAGGCTGATATAAATGTTTCTTTTCATACACTCGATTAATTTTATACTCTTTTTAACTTTGGACATCAAAAAATTATTTCGCTTAATTAACGTCAATTATCTCTTACTGATAACAAGTAAACAATTCTACATAATTTTCATACAATTTTTATTGTAACTAAAACTACAATTATAGTCGACTTATAAATAAATAAGGAATTTGTGGAAAATTAACATTTCCGTTAAAATATTTGTAGTTAATATATTAGACATTATTTTTAACATCAAATACGTCGTTACTGCTGTCGGTACCCACTTTGTATCCATTATGTCGATATGTGCGTTGCGCAAGGAAATTATATTATACGCACTTGCTCGCAGTGCAAAGCGTCAAGGATCAAAGACCGGGTTTCTCGTACACGTCCAATCAATTGTCTATGGTTTCATCGATCTGTTTATGTGCACGTTGCTCATGTACTTAGACAATGTGCGTTTTTTGTTTTACAAGTACATATTTTAATTAACGTGAATACATAGCTAATTGTGTGAATGATTTTATAATGTTTACATGTTCAAAACAATAGCGGCCAATGATTAAAGTCACTGTCAAAACTCTATTTGCAGTGAAGTTCTTCGGAATGTATGTTACTCAGCAGGTTCCGGTCGAAAGCGCTTAATAACGATGATACCTACTTAACATAACTAAACACGTACCTTGCTATTTTATCCTTTAGACTTAAAAATAGAGGGAAAATTTCATATTAATACATAACACGAATTCCCTAACGACAATAACTTTACTGTCAATCGTGTTACTTTTTTTCTAAAATGTTACTAAAACGGTTGTAGAATTTACGACTGCAATTATTGTAAATGTAAAATAAGTTTGCGGTCATGCGAAATCTCGCCAAGGCATAAATTTAGGAAACGCACATTGAGACGTTCCGAGTAACTATTTTATACGCGCAATAAGACAATCGAGATAAACGCTTTAATAGCAAAACGCGGCTTTATCCCACAATCGGCTGTCTATGCGCGGGCGCAGCGCGACCGCTGCCGGGGGCAACGACCTCGCCGTGCGCCGGGGCCGCGCGCTTAGGAACACTGGATGGTGCTTGCATGGTGTTAGATCATCCATTACTCTGGTGGGATGATCTATGGATTATATGTTAATAAAAAATTGAAAAATGTCCAAAATTGTGTTTCATGTATTTAGGTCATTATAAGTCATTACAGATGACAATATATTCGTGAAAGCATATTACGGTTAAAATAACATGAATAGTAGTGTCAAATAATTAAGATCGTGACATGGATATTTTAAAGCAATCTTATCTTTTGTGTAAACAGCGGTACAATGAATATTTATCAATTTGGCACGCGAATCGTGTGATGAAAGTATTGATAATGGAAGATAATTATTATTGCTACGATCGTTCGTTCAAATGTGAAAACACAATTGAGGCTGCGTCCAGCTGATAGTTTTGAAACGACCATACAAATCGCGTTAGCTATGTTACACGCAGTACTGACGATTTAAAAGTGATGTGTGTATCAATTATCATTTTAATTGACTTCACACTAATGTTACAGCGAAAGTCATTTCACCGTCTTGAGCTCGCGTTATTGTGTTTCTAGATTTTTCTAATTCTCACTACGTGTTACTCGCAACGTCTGTCAACCCGCACTTGACAAGCGTGGCTCATTACTGCCTCAACCCTTCTCAGTCTGAAACGAGCCCCGTACGCATGACTAGTGGAACGATTAAAGGGTTGTTGCATTATTCGTAAATAAAAATATTATTCGTAGTCGTTCGGACACCTACAATAACGTAACATCACGCCTGTAATCCCCGAAGAGGTAGGCAGAGGAGTGTAGTACACTCCTACGTTTCACAAGTTTCGTTTTCGTCACAATATGGAATAAGTGGTGAGTCTATTGCCTTATACC
>DWEG01000402.1:0-11318 GCA_018245845.1 Apyrrothrix hygieia | reverse complement strand
TGTTGAGCGAGATGTAGGATGTAGCACGCTTGCCTAGAAAGTGCCTAGTCACTTTTATCCACAATTCGAGTTACTTAATTGTGGGTTTCGTTGCATAAAACAAGTTATGGTTTAATAATGAACTATTAAGGTCCTCTCTCGTGGCTGTTTGCCGTAGATTTCTCTATTTCGTGACGTTAGTTTACTTTCATCTCAGATAACTGCTTTATAACTGTATAATTATATTTGAATACAACGCTAGTTTATAAAACAGTGATACGAGTGCTTTTTATGAATAAACAAATATGTAGATTAACAACAATCTCTTCCAGTCGCCGGTCTGTTAGAAGAGATTTCTTTAGAAATTATCAGCGGCTTTATACCTCTTTGTTTAGGTTCATTTAGTTTTGTATTTATCTGTGTGTAGGTATATAAACGTAACATCAAGCCGGAATCCCCGAAGAGGTAGGCAGAGGAGTGTAGTACACTCCCACGTTTCACCAGTTACGTTTACTTACAAATATGGGATAGGTGGTGAGTCTATTGCTATACACCAGGCACAAATCCAGACTCCGAGCTATTACTAGAAATTCAAATTTTTAGAAAAATTCAATAGTACTCGACCCGGGATTCGAACCAGGGCCTCTCGATAGACAGTTGCGCTTGCAACCACTTGACCAACGAGGCAGGTATATAAATGATTACGGTAAATTAATATCGCCTATTCCGCAAAAGACCTGGTGTGATGACATAATAATAATATACAAATAAAAAAATAACATTCTTATTCGAAATTTAAAACTTTGAAAGTCAACACATATTCATATTGCAAGTATATTTTCGTATGCCAGAACTTGTCAATTTATTTCAGTAATTTATGTGACATGCTGCTCAACTCATTTACATGATTCTGCACTTGAAAGCTTAGTCCATATAAAATAGCACTATTTACATGACATCTCGTGTCTAGAAGACACGTATTGATTGAAGACGTTTCCTTGCTTTCATCTCGGACGAGGACGTCGTGAGACGTCCAGCTAATGAACAGCGCCAGTCGCTTCCAATTCCATCCATTCATCCATCAGTTAATGTCACTGGTACATTAAACTTACTTCATAGTAAAGTCAGATTAGTATTTGAATTATAGATTGTATTAAAATCATTATATATTCCTACGCTAGTCAAACTATACGTCTGGCTAGATTTCAGAGGTTCGGTCATGTTTTAACGGTATGACATGTATTGCGAAGGTTATTAAATGTATATGTATTATTTACATAATTATTCACTTAGTTTTACATAATTATACACTCAATTGAATAGTAATTTATTCCGTTATTTACGTGTTACGGACGTGTTTGCAGCGATAGTAAAAAAAATATCGTTAATTTGCGATGTCCAAAATGGGCATTAATGTAAATCTTTAATTAATATGATGTAGTTTACTAAAGTAGTCTACCAGTAATCAAAACTTGACTGTAATTCGTTAAATTTAGTTTGAAGATTATATTTTTGTCTATGAGTATATTTCTACAAATCTCTTGTAGACATAGTAGACATTGTCTACTCTGTGGTACTGTTCGACCACAGACTATAAAGGTACATCTGTCAGTGAAAGCATGAACGGGAATAATAGATGTTGAATTTTATTTAATTGCATTTGTAACACAAATTAGATAAAAATTTTAATTTTCTGTGTTTCTTCTCTATGTAACTATGCCAAATCTCGCTCCTTCGACGCGGAATATTTAAAAAAAAGAGTAGGTACAAAGATTTCTCTTCACATATCAGTGTACGGTATAGATATTAAAGATTTTTTGATTTCATCTCGTTAAGCAATTGAGTGACAGCACTTTACCGAGGCGGCACGTCGGTCACAATCTAACAACTAAAGTTTTTATTTACTCGAATGACAGCCATTTTTCTTGTTCGAAACATGACTCCGCGTGTTTCATCATAATCTATTGAACTCAAGTAGTTTTGAAATAGTATTACAAAAGTATTCAAATTACCAAGATGCTTTGACACGTCTATTCGTTTTATGCAATACTCCCGTATATTTTTAATGATTAAATCTTGTTACTTTGAGAATTGGCCTGATACGATCTTGTTTTGCGTCACAGGCAAAATTTCAAAATTTGATTATGAAATACTTCAATCAAATATATTATTACGTAATGAAAAGTAGGATAATTATGATATACATTATTGTCATAAAAATATCTTTTGCAATAATAAAATGAAGGGATTAATTATTAAATATAAAATTAATAACCGTGTTGGTCTGGTGCCTTTTATTGCAAGTTATTGTTTTCATAACTTGTGTATAATGGCAATAATAAGATTCATGAAACTTGTATATGGATTCGTAAATTGTAAATGAATATTAAAAAAACAATGTACACATAAATCATATGACGTATTACGAATATTTTTTTAAATTCTCATTCGGTTTTGTTCCGTATTACACAAGTGATATTTTAAGTAAGATTGTATTTTTGTGAATTGTAGCTATCTTATGTTCACGTTTTAGTAATTTTTCAATGTATTCAGTGAACAGATATTTAACTATTAATTAAATCGTTTGTAAATTTATAATTAAGCTATATTTAAATATTACGCCCAATTAATTATTAGATACTCAATATTTAAATTTTTTATCATTTCAATTAATACATGTACATCAATTTTTTTATCTATTCGGTCATAAACTCTTTATATATGCATATTTGCAGAATTGTTTTAATTGAAACGTTACCTTTTAAACGTTTTGTCAATAAGACATTTCGAATTCGAGACGCGCGTTAAGAAACGACTAAGACATTTGACGTGCAAATGAGCCAAACGAAAAAATTGAATGAGTTTATTGACTGCATAATGACTACCTATTAATAAAAACGTAGTATGTTTCCAGACGAACATTATTTTAAAATGGACTATTAAACATACATCAAATTCGTGTTTTCTGTCATCACTATTTTCAAAACAATAATACAGAATTTAGACAAACAATGAACGTAATGGCTTTCTGTATTAATAAATATTTTATTAATTAATGTACACAATGTTAAACCTATGTCTACTCCTATACTAAATTGTTTGATTGTCAATACAAAACAATAAACATCAAATACTATGTGGCTTGTAGTTCACGTATATCTTAAGTGGATCCGAATACAATATCGGGGAAGCGATTGGAATAACAAGGCGATCGAGCGAGTGGTTTTTCCGGAGAAATAGCATTTTTTTCTTTTACTTCTCATTTGTGTTCAGGATCAAGGCGCGGGTGCAATGCCTCCGTATGAACAAGCATACAATTGTGATCCATATTTTTTATATATATAAACGGGACGAAAGGTTACGAAGGATCAATAGAAATTAATTCGGAACGATTGTGACAATTATACTAATGTAACTGAAATGCCAGTGCGCATTTTTTTTTTGTTTCGATGATAAAAGTAATTATTAAATATTAATCGTCTTTGGACTAAGTTAGAGCTTCTCGAAACTTCTTCACATTTCTTCAAACCTTGTATTTTACATGGAACTATAAGTCTATAATACTGAAGCGAGGTCGGCCGAAAATATATACTTACTATACTTATGCAATTTTTCATAATTTACCTGCTGCTATTGACTGAAGATCTGTAAACGTAACTGGTGAAACGTGGGAGTGTACTACACTCCTCTGTCTACCTCTTCGGGGATTACAGACGTGATGTTACGTTTTTTTTTTAAACAATACAATTATGTAACTTTAGAGCATTTTAAAATCAACAAACGAGTATGTGACTTAGTGGCAACAATATTCAAGGGAAAAATAATACGCCTAAGCGTTTAGTTAAAATGTATACAGTCTATTATACAGTATTTAATTACATTAAGCCCCGTTGAATTCTAAAATTCGAATTCTAAAAGTTTATTTGCGTAATCTTTTACATTAGCTTAAAGCACACATTATTTCGGAACAATTCTATTATTATACAAAGATAAGTACAATATATGTATTTATTATGGTATTATAAGAGAAAGTAATTTGTTTATCCTTTAATTTGAGTTACAAAGGACAGACTTAATGCTAATTGGCCTTTTCTACCAGTCAGCCTAGGTGATGATGAAAAGTTGAGGTTACGTCCCATTATGGAATGTGTGAAATAGGTGGATTATGGTGGAATAGGTAAAAAAAATATTAATTCTTGATTATTATGTAATGAATTAATAATTCATAAATGTTACAAATGCGTTATGTGTTAACGTTAAAACCTCTTGCACCGGTTTTGTTAAAATTCAGCAGGTCCTCAGCTGTGAAAGGATACAGCCTAGTAAGCAAAAATTCTTACAAATCATTTTTAAAAAAGGGAAAGAAGGGATGGAAGACTTCATGGTAAATATTTAGTAGGACCTATATCGGAATTATCAGCAGGTGTTATGTTCAGAGAATTTAAAAAAAATCTGTCATCTTTAAGAGTCATAATGAACAAAGAATTTGAAAATATCTATTGGCGCGAAAATCATACTTTACTATTTTTACTTATAATTACGTACCTACTGTCAAAAAAAAGTTTACGTAAAATATTATTAAGAAATTTGAGCATAATGACAAGTAATGCAATCATTAGCGAGGTATAGTAATAAACGAAATGAATTTTGATCATTATGGTATGTTGAATATTTTTTTCTTTGAGGTACCTTTTAACACAACTTTAATAATGGACTTAACCACATACAGAAATAAAAGATTGGGTTTATTAAAAGTTATTAGAAGTATATAATATGATACTAAATGCTTTTCAATATATTGATTTTAAATAATCAGTTATAGGTAAAGTTCGTCACAGACGGTGCAATAACATACATATATTAATATACTGCGCTATAATATATATTGTTGCAAGCTACCGCAGACGGTACATATGCTATAATATATATTTTTGCAATCATTATTTGCTCAATGATATACGGAGATAAAATACTTGTACAATTGTGAATATCATTGAAGCGGGAATCAGCCCAGGCAATGGTGAAATATTAATCTGTTTTGTGCTTGTAACGACATTGAATTTTTTTTTATTGCAGCTAATCATATAGTCCAAAAGTACCGTCTAGCAGTGGCCATTGCTATTGTACAAAATACTCCCGAAAATTGCACAGCGCAAACTTATTTTGAAAATTTGAAGGCGAACATAATTTCACAAATGGAACCTAACGACGATGATATCACAATATGCGACGATGATTTCGGTTTTGATGATGAAGACACTGACTGTACAAATAATGATAAAGATGAACAAGATATGAATGATCAAAATTTAACGAATGAAGCTCATTCTGACGGTATGCTTAATGATAGCGCAACGATATTAAAGGATTTTGATTTTGATGAAATGATAAGAAATTTGAATAAAGATAATCATAGAGACGCTAATGAAAGTCATTTGGTCGAAGATGCCATAAGAATTTTGAAGGGTGATAGCAGCGAATATTTTATCGAGGAGAAAGTAAATATTTTATGTAATAAATTTTCAAATATTTGGCACTGGATGGCTTCTGCCTGCCCCGTAAGGGACCTGGCGTGGCGATATAATAATAATAAAAAAAATTTTTCCTTTAAGTAAGTCGTGTCTAATTATACATACATATCCTCGTGTCTAATTATAATTACTATTTACAGGTTGTTTTTGGAAAAAACGATGTAATTAATAATTTAAATAGCACCCAATCTACGCACTATGACAGTTCGCAAAGTCTTATTCCATCAACAAATGTTTCTCTTAATAAAAATGACGCGAATCAAAATGATGTTAGATATGAAATTTCTAATCCGGAATCTGATAAAACTGATATTTCTAAATGCATTAAGGTTAATCAAGTTGATTGCAAGGAAAAATGTACTAAAACGTATATTAAGTCACTGGAAGATGCAATGTTACATGATTCCCGAATAACTGAGCTGAATACTTTGTACGAATTCACAGATAACTTAACTCACGTTAGCCAAAGTCAAGCTAATAACATTGTGTTACCAAGATATTTATTAGACAAAGGCGAACATAAGGATCTTAATACTAACTCAGTCGATGTAACGGTTACAACGGAAACTAAAGGGTCCACCGCTAACATAACGAAAGACATTAATAATGCAAATAAGGATCGAATCGAAAAAAACGATACAAAATCTAGCCAAAATCTAAATTTTGAGGTACAGAAAATGTATGAAAATAGAAATTCGAATCGAAATTCGGAAAGTTTAAACGAAGTTTGTAGATTGAAATACTCAAATATATCGGTCGATAATATTTTAAAACACATAAACGATCACAAAAGACCTCATAATGATACCCACAATATTAAAAATAATTCTGAAGCGAAACGTTTAAGAAATATAGACACTAGTAGTAATTCATGTCCGAGTGCACTGTATTATAACGAAATGAAAAGTTTATTTCATGCTCAAGAGAGCGACAATAGCTTAGATTTTAATTTTAGTCTCAGCGACACTACCAATACAGAATGTACACAAACTAGAGCGATCAAATTGATGCCTGACAGAAATACAGTAAGAAACGAAACGGCATTCGATAAAAGCGACAATTCCAGTGAAGCGAGATCACAAAATATAATAAATTTAAAAGCACTCGGAGAAACGGTAAAAATAACTTACAACGGCCGAAGCTTTTTCCGATTCAGTCACGAGATCGATTCCGAAGATTCAAATGTACCGATTAATAAAGCTGCTACGGATGAAGCGGATTCAAAAAATGACACAGCTGATCAAAAAATAATCAACGAAGCAGCTAATGACAAAGGAGAAATTGCTATGGAAGAACTAGACGACTTATTGACAGATTCACAGACAGAATTAGTGCCGTTTAAAGTTATTGAAGAACTGAATAAAATTAAAGCGTACTTGAAGAAACAGGACAAAAGAGCTAACTCTGACTGTGTTTCGGATTCCGGTTATAAAAGTGATTCACAATCGAAAACCTCTTATAATAGTGGTACGATCGAAATATATCTTATTATTTGTTTATCTGTGGCTTGGACCCACATAAAAGCCAAATTTACATCGCACCTCACATTACCTTTGATAGAAACCTCCATCTATTGACGTCTGTCGATAAGCCATGTTATTCAATGCTGGGGACGACTTTACATTCAATGGCTTCTGTTGGCGAATTATTATCCAAACTTTCGGAATTACCATCTCTTTAAAATAATTATGACATCCGCCTTTACTTAGGAAAACGTTATCAATTTGCAAGTTTTTCTAAGCAATGGTTAGTTACGATTCATGTTGTCTTGTGTTGGCAACACACAATGAAAGACAAAGGTGCTGCCATCTGGGCGATACTGCATCCATCTGTTCAGTCACAATGATACCGCTGCCCACACCAGGGAACGCTCGAGGGGTTTGTTAGCTGTATATAAAACATGCCTCGTTGGTCGTTTTGGTTGCAAGCGCGACTGCCGATCGAGAGGTCCTGGTTTCAAATCCCGGGTCGGGTACTATTGGGTTTTTATAAAAAATATAATTTCTAGTAGGGGCTCGGAGTCTGCATTTATGGCCGGTGTATGGCAATAGACCCACCACCTATTCCATATTGGGACGTAAACGTAACTGGTAAAACGTGCGAGTGTACTGCACTCGTCTGCCTGCCTCTTCGGGGATTACTGGCGTGATGTTACGTTATATAAAACAGCGTCACATTGTCGCAACAAGTTTACTTTGTCATATAAACTCGAGGTCGTTTTGTCGAACAGCTCTCCAAGCGTCGAATGCTCAGTTAAACCAATCTGCGTACACCCTTATGAGCTTCATAGTCAGCTGCTCCTTCGTCATCAACACAGCGGACATCACTAGCGAAATATCACGGGTGTGTTTTACTCAGAAATATTATTTTACATACATATTATTGTACACTAAAATAAATAAATTTATTATGTTATGAGACAACAATCATTAAATTGGTATCGTTATTTAAAACGTGAACCGAAACATCGTGAGGAGTTTGTACTTTGGAGTCCTCCAGAATGTTATCTTAAACGTGTGTTAAGACCGCCGACTAGCATTTGGTTTATGGGGTAGATCGCAGTATTTAACCCTTTAACCCTTTTAGTTCTATGTGGGAATCGGAGTCCACCAGTGGGCTCAGAAATGTTGGAAATTAACACATTTCTGAGTTCGATAACGATTGGTTTTCGAATGGTGAATTCCATCAAATAACTATTTTAACTTTGGTTCTCCATAAAACACTCATGCATATAATCATCATCTTCATCATCATCAGCCTATTCCCGTCCACTGCTGGAAGCAGGCCTCTCCAACAGCACGCCACTGAGCTCGATCTTCAACTCTTCGCATCCAACCGCTGTCAGTCATCTTGCGTATATCATGCACATAACATATTTTAATACAATAAAAAATGTTTCCCAAAACAGACTTTAGGCCAGCTGATAGACAAGTTGCACGAAGAAGAGAAATATCCGCCTTTTCTAGAAGAACATTTAGCAACAATAGAGAACTTACTGAAAGAAGTATTTGAAGGAGTAGAGAATGACTCGGTAAGGTTGTTCTATTTAGATGCATTTTAATGTGTTAATATTATAAATAGACTGCCTCGTTGGTCGTGTTGGTTGCATGCGGGACTGCCGATCGAGAGGTCCTGTGTTCAAATCCCGGGTCGAGTACTACTGGATTTTTCTAAAATTAGAATTTCTATTAGAGGCACGGAGTCTGGACCTGTGCCCGGTGTATGGCAATAGACTCGCCACCTATTCCATGTTGGGACGTAAACGTACCTGGTGAAACATGGGAGTGTACTACACTCCGCTGCCTATCTCTTCGGGGATTACATCTGTAATGGTACGTTAATATTATAAATGTCAGAGTTTTTAGGTCTGTCTATTTATTACGCTATTACGAAAGCGTTAAACAGACACATTTGAAAGATCTCAAAAAAGAAGGTGGTTCCATAAATGATTAAATGTAGCAATAGTGGGTAAGCCGAATTATTAAATAGCTGTTTTTACTTGACTTGACGATGCAATAATAATAAAAATATTAATAATTCATGCTTTTCTCCCTCATTTACAGTTAAAGAAAAAGGACGAAATAATCCACCGTATTTTTCTACTGAACAAGTCGTCGCATATAGTCAAATATACGATAGAAAAAATTATGACCATTCTAGAGGATGTCCATTCGAAACTCGCCGACGAAGACTTGTTCGAACTGTCGCATATCAACCAATTCGAAAATGTCCCGTACATATTTCATATACTGGAGACGCTGATTAAGAAAATAATCGTTTTCAACAAGTTCTCGAGTCAGACCAGCACGCAGACCTCGCAAGACGACGATGGCGTTTTGAAAAAGAGCTCCATAACGGACATTTGGAGGAAAAAATGGAATTTGTCCAAGAAAACGGAGCTCGATACTAACGCCAGTATCGTGAAGCAGTGCGTTTTAGTTAATTGTAGTGTTCTTCTAAACAAAATTATCGTCCAAGCCATGGACGGCTACAGTTTGATATCGTTTTACGCGTTACAATGTTTTAATTTATTGCAGAATTAATAAATCACATTTATTTTTAATGCGTTTCTTTTCACTGTAACATAAATGTAACATCACGTCTGTAATCCCCGAAGAAGTAGGCAGAAGATGCAGTACACTCCCACGCGTCACCAGTTAAGTTTACGTCCCAATATAGAATAGGTGGTGAGTCTATTGCCATACACCGGGCAGAATCCAGACTACGAGCCGCTACTAGATACATACATACATATCCTCACGCCAGGTGCCTTACGGGGTAGGCAGAGAGCACGGAGTTCCAAATATCCCTATCCTTACAGACCTGCCGTGCTTCTTCCACATTCATCACAGGCTACTAGATATCCTAATTTAGAAATTTCCAGTCTTTTAATATAACGGCATCTAAATTCTCGTATCACGTATGACGTAGAGGCCATTAGAACCTTGAAGATATTATACATAGAGTAGGCGAGCCAAGCAAAAGTCGTCTCGTTGATAGAGAGAGACAGAGAATGAATTTGGTACTCGTTTCTCTTTAAAGACGCATGCGGAGCAGAGTAACAGCATCGCATCAACTTCGGGCGTCAATTACTGAAGAAGCCAATCAGATACGATTATATAACGCGCAGGTGTTTATAAAGAGAGACACGTATACCAACTCTATCTATCTGTTTCTTATCAACGGGACACTTACATAATCGCTTGTGGCTCGTCTGCTCCATCTATTATATCTTTGTTTCAAACACTACGTAACTTTCATACATGCGGAATCGTCAATATGTCAATACCGCCATACAGATGTGTTTTTAAACATTGTGACCTATTCGTTGTAACATTTCCAGCTTATGAAATAAAATAAGCGACGGAATGAAATGAAAACTAAAAAAGATTGTTCATTGATAATTTTAATTCAGTCCAACATTCATTCAAAAATCGGAGCCAGCTGTTCTTCCAACTGCACTTTTTCGCAAACGTTGCGTAGATGTCTGTTTAACTTGCTTTTGCCCTGAAAACAAAAAACCTATGACCGAATAACAATTTCATAACATCACGCCTGTAATCTCGAAGAGGTAGGCAGAGGAGTCTAGTACACTCCCATGTTTCATCAGTTACATTTACATCCCATTATCAAATAGGTGATGAGTCTTTGCCATACACTGGGCACAAATCCAGACTCTGAGCCACTACTCGGAATTTCCATTAACAAATCTAGTTTAAAAAATACAATAGTACCCGACCCGGGATATGAACCCAGGACCTCGCGATTGGCAGTCGCGCTCGCACCAATCACGACCAACGAGGCAGTAAATGTATATTTTTAAGCCCATATGTTACAAAAACCGAAGTGGTATAAAAAGACCCTCACCTTAAAGCTGTTGCCGCATAGGTGACATATGGCTATGTTGGGTTGAGTCTTCTTCGTGTGGGAAGCGATGTGACGCAGCAAGGAGGGTCGTGTTGAATAGCTGTAGCAAACAAAATCTTACATATACATGACACCTCATCGGTCCAGTGCTTACAAGTGCCACTGAGGTCCAAAAGGGTTTGATCCCCAGGCCGGACAAAGTGTAATTGGGTTTTTCTAACTTAAAATTCCCATTAGAAGCATTGGTTTTTTTAATATATTTTTTATACTGCCTGCCTCGTTGGTCGTGTTGGTTGCATGCGCGACTACCGAGAGGTCCTGGGTTCGAATTCCGGATCGAGTACTATTAGATTTTTCTAAAATTATAATTTCTAGTAGTGGCTCGGAGTCTGAATGTGCTCAGTTTATAGCAATAGACTCACCAGCGATTCCATATTGGGA